>APFE030253250.1:47952-122436 GCA_000404065.3 Pinus taeda | reverse complement strand
GATAGTATATTGTTTATTCCATGCAATACCTCAATATTGTATGATCAAATTACAATTAAGATTGTCATAATATTTTGAATTACCCTCTTTTAGAGGGAAACTAGAGTGTGTGTCAAGCTTGCACATCATAATTGTATCATGCAGAGTTTACCTGGTACAAGTTTTGTGGATCTAAGCAGCCAGATACCTGTTGGAATTCAAGAGGGAACAATACTACAAAGTGGGAAAGAGGTTTCGCAGTTAACCTACCTTTCACATTATGGTTGGAGTCAGTTTGTTAGCAAGATGTTGGATACCCCAACTTCCTTTTTATGACTGGGTACAAGATTGAATCCTTCGACATATTCCTCGCTCAATTGTCATCAAGCGATGGATTTTCTCATAAGTGTTTCACATTTATAAAATTTACCAGAGTTGTTACTGAGTCTTTGGATGTGGTTATCTTTTCAAAGCACACAAGTATAAGAAGACGAGAAATAATATTCCCAACTAATTTCAAGTTATCTTCTTGCGAATAGGGTGTGCCATTCCATAAATCTGACGAATCACTCTGCTTCTTTCTAGTGAACAAATTTGGGACTTTTCATGAATCGTGAGACAATTTCAAGCCCATAACTATCAGTTTCTTATTTAAAGTTATACCCACTAGATTAGAACTCGCACAAGGAGAATTCCATTCCTATTTCAAAATAACCTGCAATCGACATATACCATGCTATTTAATATTTTATGTATTTCTTCTCACCCTTGGCCAGTGACATAAATACACAACAAGTTACCTTGCATTTTCTATACTAACACTCCTAAACAATAATAAAGTATGCCCAAATCTGTCATTTCAAATTATCTATGCATCTCACCTTTTGGTTTTTCAATTATCGAAGTTGTTACCTATATTGATGAGATCATGGACAACCGAGGCCACAGTGACAATATAAGTTATAGTTTTATCCATGTTGCACTAAAGGTGTTTTTCCTTCAGCAACACTACAATACATTGTAGTTTCCATTGAACGGAGAAGTGCGCAAATGGGTTGAATTCACAATAGACTTTATCTATTGTTTTGAAGGTGTTTCTCCTTCAGTAGTACTTCATCTTAGCAGATCCTTTCAATATACACCTTCAACAAATGCATACAGCCTTGCGGTACATGCTATAGATTCCAGTTTTTTTGTGAGGGTATAACAACAATGAAAGAATCGCATCGATTTTAGGCATCTTATTGTTGTTGTATGAAATCATGCTTGTCTAGTGTTTCCCAAACTTATATAGAGCCATATTTATTATACTTTTATATTTTGAATTAGATGCTCACTTTTCTTAATTTAGGTGTTTTTCTTAGTACTATTTTATGCACAGATTTATCTTGAAGAAAAGTGCATACTAGAGAAGGGTTCTATATTTTGAGTAGGGGAAACTCTTCTAGGTAGTAGGTACTCTATTCTACGGAGCTTCTATCATGCATGTTAGGTGCTTTATCCTAGATAGAGTTCCAAGTCCTTGCCTCCTTGACAAAGTCCCTGCCAGACAAGACACCGGTGGATAGAGTTCCAAGTCCCTAAATTTTCCAAAAGCCCACCTGACACTAGCTATCTAGCCTAAAATCCTTTACATTCCAGTCATCTCTTGGTTGTGATTTCATAGATAGAGCCCTCTCTGGTTTGGTAGGACTAACTACCAAAGTAAAAGCTTGGTCTATGGTTATCTCTGTCAATCTCTTCATTAGCCTGGGCCATTATGGAAGATAACAGAGGGCATGACAACTAGGGAGTGACAAGGTGTTCTAGTGAATGTAAGGTTCCCAAGTCATCGAAAAATGTAATGCTAGTTGTGAGGTCATGACTTCCAAGGTGTGTTAGGGAATGCTAGGGCATGCTAAGATGTGCCAGATAGTATGGAGACATGTCAAACAAGCTAAGATGTGCCATTTGCTAAGGCATGCCAAGATGTACAAGGGTTCCAAGTCCTTGTCTCCTCTTCTTCCATATGATATCCACTTATGACATTTCCTTTGCAATATTTGGTGCATTTGATAGTTATAGGTCATTTATATGTTATAAATGTCTTCAAAATTTCAATTCTAATTGAGTATTCAACTGAGCATATTGATTCTCTTATACATAGCTATTTTTCCCTCCACCCAATTTTCATAACTTCAATAACCATTAGGCAAGGACCTACATCTTTGATGTTGCTTTGCTTTTTTAGTAAAATATTGCTGAGACTTTAATTTATTGAAAGTTGTAGAATTTACAATTTATGAAGTTTCAAGGTCTAATTTTAAAAAATATAATTCTTTAAAGGGTGCTAGCTCAATGGAAGAACACCTGCTTTACAAGGAGGTTGGTCGTTCGATTCCATCATGCCTTGACATCCATATGGAATGGCGACGATCATTTTTTGGTGATGGAGGCTCTTCTGAACATCACCAATGAGTTTTGGTGACATTTTTCAACCCTCACCAAAAATATGAAATGGTGATGGTCAATGAACGCCACCATATATACGCATCAATAGTGACGACCCTCAAAGGTCCGTAACCATAAATCGTTGTTGTTGATATGAAATGGTGACAGTCGTTGTCCATCATTATAGTCCTTATTCATGATGGACATTGTGTGTCACCACAACACCTATACTTCTAGCAATGCAACTTTTGGTGACGGCCAATGAACTTCACCATATATATGCACCAATAATGACGACCATTAAAGATCCATCACAATAAATCATTATTGTTCATATGAAATGGTAACAGTCATTATCTGTCATTATAATCAATATTCGTAATGGACCTTGAATGTCGGCATAACAACTATAGTTTTGGCGACGCCACCTTTGGTGACGTTCAGTATTTTGTGACTGTCGACGCTATGGTCCGTCACCATTGCTCATATGCAATGGTGAGAGTCGTTATCCGTCAATATAAATCATTATTGGTGTCGAACTTTGAATGTCACTAAAACACCTATACTTTTGGCGATGCCAGCTTTGGTGATGTTCAACTTTTTGTGATGGAGGCTATGGTCCATCACCATTGCTCATATGAAATGGTGACAGTCATTATCCATCATTATAAATCAATATTGGTGATGGGATTTTTATGTCACTACAACACCTATACTTTTGGGGACGCCACCTTTGGTGACGTTCAGTTTTTGGTGACAAATGCTCTTTTGACTGTCACCAATGAGATTATGGTGACATTTTTCACCCCTCATCAATGTCCTTTTTTCTTGTAGTATCAGCACAACAAAATCGAGTGAATGGTGGTTCGAGATGTCACGGCATCACTGGCAACAACACTTTTTCCTTGACAGCGGACTCTTGTATTAGTGCGTAATGTAACATCATCTTTTACCATCATCTAATGGGTAAAAAAAACCTATAACAACGTCCAATGTGTAACAGCAACTTGTAAAAACATCAAGGGTGTAACAACAAATTGTTCTACCCTTCTCTGCAGTTAATCCACATCGCATGTTTTCTCCATAACTTTTTTCTCGCATGCCATCACCTGAAATGTAGAAGAAGAGCTTCCCAAAATACTTCTTCCATACTCTCCTAGTTAGCCACAAAAGGGAATAAAGCCTTGTATTATTAGGTAAAATACAACAAAGTAACAGGACATTAGAATAGATTAAAAAGGTGATAAAACAGGGAAATGGATCATGTAAAGTCATAGGTCTGGAGGACAGAAAAGTAAAAACTAGGAAAAGAATGTGCAAAAAATAGGTAAAACACCACACCCAACATCTCCCCCCAACTGAAGCAACTGCATGTCCTCATGCAGAGTATCAGCTCCTTCTACTGTACTGCTAATGCAAGTTTGTGAAATTGTAGCCACCAGTATTGTCTTCGCCTAGAGCTCTGAACCCTTGAATGGCCATCTACCGATGTGGCCAAGATTCCTCAACGTAGTCACATAGGTGATAGTTTGGTTGATACTCATCTACTGGCAACCATGTCAAAGGAAATTTGAATCTGAGGCCAAACAAGAATGCCCCCAGTGTCTGCATAATCCAAGCATATTTCAACACCCGTCAACAGCCAAAAAGTTGCTATACTAAAAAAGATTACCATCTTGTAATTCAAAGTTATAGACCTTAGTGCGCTTGAGACATCTTGCTAATGCTTGAATTTTCATATTTGCATATAGGTTAAGGCAGATCATCATGATCCTTTTCCTATAGACGACCAACTATTCTCCAATTTCTAGAGTGCTTAGGGATAGTTTAAACTCCCACCTCAGTTCGTAAACCATCCCCGGTTCAGCTCTGGCCCACAATGTTGTTCTCTCCTCGTTGGCTTCTATTGATTTCTTGGCCAGATGTCACTCAATCTGATTCCTCATAAATGAAAGGAAGGCCCACAACTGAAAATCACCCATGTAGGAGAAGACACTCGCCACCATCTTCGTGTTGACATATTCACACATGATATTATGCAAGAAAAACTTGCATGGCAAGCTTTGGTCATCAAAGTCAGAGGAGCGAAAAATTTCCAGAAAAGTATGGTTTGAAGAACCCAAATAGGACCTATTCTTAAAAATTGCCTTTAATTGAAATAAATAACAACGTTCCTAACGGAACACTGGGTATAATGGGGACGACCGCCTACATGCTACCAAGTTTAGGGCAAGGTCACAGAGTTTGGTCTTGTCATTCATCAGGTTTGAGACCTCTCGATTCAGCTGATACAACTGTTCATCCTTATTCTTTATCACTTCCTTGTGCCTCCGTGCTTCCTCTTCTCTTTCCCATTCTTCTTTTAGCCATTTTTCACTCAGGGAATTCATCATTCTTTTATATAATTTGAGTGGGATAACTCCCTCTTGTAGAGAGAGTGTCGATTGCTTTCATTTTTGCAGCTTTGGCAACAACAACATCTTCTCAAAACACCATCCTTCATCAAGACTTGGTGTTCTTCCACATGCACTATCAATTGAGGGTGTAACATCCACTTGAGGGTGAAATTGTTCCACCTCGGTTGCTATTTCTTGTGTAACAACAACTTTGTCAGTGGATTTTGTCACAGTTTCTTTATCTTCCTCATCAGCTTCCATTTTCATTGCTGGTTCTTGTGTAACAGCACTGTTGTCCACAGACTTCTGTACATTGTTTTTCCCTAGGTTGGCTTCTGTCTTCACTATTGGTTCTTGTGTAACAACAATGTTGACCATAGGCTCATGGATGTTAGCTTCCCTTTCCTTCCCTTGGCTGACTTCCTCCTCCACTATTGGTTCTAATGAAACAACAGTGTCAACCAAGGGCTCCTATGTATCCATTACCTGATCACTTTATGTGGATTGTGCCATTTTGGTTGCTGGTTCTTATGTAACACCAATGTCCTCAACGGGTTCTTGTGTGTCAACTTCCCATATCTATATTTGTCTCTCCCTCAAAGTGGTGTCTGCTGCACAGAATTTAAATCTTGTTTCCACCAACTTATAAGCATAGGCTACGCACACAATGCGCCTGGCATCTCCCCTTCTAGCTCTATCCACGGCCTTTGCTAGAGCATCTAGTCCTGGGGATCTTGGCTCTACCTTTCCTTCTGGTAGATATTCCCTCAGCTCTCTATTTTATTTTTCTAGAATTTCATTTTTTAACAGCAAGGATTGGGATTTGCACTTACCAGGTGAATAAGGTTCCTTTGGCTGAGTCTGCTCCTCATCCTTTAGCCCTGATGCTTCTTTTTTCTTCCTTGACATGGATGGGGACTCTGGGTGCCCGCTAACCCTTATCCTCTGCTTTGGCTGCCTATCACCAATTAGTTTATCAACCCTTACTGTCAAGGTTTGGGATTGCTCCTTTGTCACCACTTGAGCTTCCTCAAACATCTATGTTTGCCTCCTGCGGGTGGTCCTCGGCCTCTTCCTCATGAATTCTTCCTAATTCTTGCCTTTTCGGCTCAAAGCGTCTAGAAAAATGAGTTTGATAAGGCCATGGTTGGTGATGCACATTTCTTGATGCACAAATGTTTTTAAGTCGCATCCATATGCCTAATGATGTCGAGAAAGAAGGAAGGTTGATCAGTTGTTGATGCCGAAGGTGGTTCAACAATGGAAAGAGGTAATTAAACATAATTTTTCCCTTCCCTCACAAGTAAATGTACTTGATGAGGTAGAGAGAAACATCAAACCTTGGTTGGGATGTGACAGTCTATCAATTCCCTTCCTTTCTTTACTAGCGACTCTTCTTCTTGGAGGAAATACCCTTTCACTAAGGGGTCATTGACCTTCCTATTGAACCACCTATTTCCTTCCACTAGTAATCATGTTACTCTAGCAATAACCTCTTCCGTGACCTATAGCTTCAACCCTCTGACCTCTGTCTCGTTTCTCTCCAAATTATTTGCAAATTCCATGGCAACACCACCGTCTCATCCTTCCAACCTCTGGAAGAATTCAAACTAGCCTGCATCTTTGAAAATATGGCATGCTTTTGGTAAATCCTCCAAGGCTTTTGTGGACACTCTCTCATGTTGTATTGTTGCTCCACCCATTGATTATGCAAATTCAGTGTTGTTTCACCTAATTCTCCTTTCCTTTAGATGCTCTGGGATAGTTGACACACAACCTAGCTGTTTCAGCCTGCATTGTTATCTTCCACTTCTCTGAGCACTCTGAATGGGGATTCAGTGCTTCCAGCAGGGGTAAATTGTAGGTGTTGGAAATAATATTGAGAGGGGGGTGAATCAGTATTATTCAAGTCAATAATCTTTTTCTGTTGTCATAATCAAATTTATGTACGCTACATCAATGAAGGTAACCCACGTGTACACGCAACTGTGTTTAAGGAAACCAACGTATATCCAACAAATTTATGATTCAATTAATTCATCATATGTTGATGTTTAATCTGTGCATCAGTACTTTACTAAACATTTAACAGTAACCATGTGCAGTTAATAACAAAATGAACCATCACACATAAGCAACACACATGAACACCAAGATTTAAGGTGGAAACCCAATGTGGGTGAAAACCACCTGTTGTTTTCATCTCTGTTTTCTTTTAATAATAAGAAAATCTGTTTACAACATTGTACTAGTGCATACTCATACCAGTACGCAGGCTTCTACCTGCAGAAGGTTTCTACCTTATCTCGTTCTCCAGCTTCTACTGGAATGGAGCTACAACATCTAGCTCTTGTACTAGTCGATATGTTTACTAGTACATAGGCACTGACCTACAGAAGGCTACAACCTTCTCTCTTTCTCCACGGACCATGTTTCATAAATTTTCAAACTGGATACTCCTGGTACACAACAATACACATGAAGGCCTCGTTTCATCTAATTTTCATACTGGACCCATTATCAACATTGAAGCTCAAAATCAACCACCACTGCACTATAACCGTCAAATACATTTGCGTTAACCAATCATTGAAACTCAATCATAAATCTCTGAATCACCCACAATTGAATCACTGAAAGCCCATCATTATTGAAGAAAATCACAATCAATCAATCTGAACATTCAGTATATTGTCATCAAACTACAGTCACCAGAACGCAGAGCAGAACCCAGAATACTGCAACAACAACCAGATCCCACTGTAACTTCAAATATCATATTACATAATGTATATGCTACTTAAATGTGTTGAACTAGCGTGTATACGCGCTTTTATCAAAACCGAACAGTGTATATGTCAGCAAATATTAATTCATAATTTTGCAACTATTCCAGACTTTAGTCATATCTAGATCATAACATTTGTAGAACAACACATGCATCAGTATTCAGATCTAGACTATACATAATAAAACCATATAATGATAATTAATTTCAAGCCTTAACATCTAGATCCATCGTTAGATCTTATCCCTCATCAACCGCTAAGGTTCATCCTTGGTTCAGATCAAACAAAGCACCATAAGTTGATAACCTGCACACTAGATCTCACACTTCATCAAATATTCAATACTTGCACAATTCTTCGCCTAATGATCTTCTCCTCCTTATATAGTTTTAGGCCTTTCTCAATACCATGGATCAAAACCACTTAGGACCAATACCTTGGACCAAATACTTAGGGTCAATACCTATGACCAAATACCTTGCACCAATACCATGGATTAAAATACCTTGGACCAAATACCTCGGACTAAAAACTTAGTTTTCCAAAATATACGTGCTTTTCCTTCTGTGAATGTGCATGTGTATGTATACGCTACTTGTGTTCAGTGAACTTGTGTGTATACGCAGCTTGTTCAAGGTGAACCTGCGTATACCTCTTTTTATGCATTCTTTGTTGTCTGATCTTTAATTCTTTGTTGTTAACGTGTTGCATTGTGAACTGTCATATGAGAGAGTTTCCATTGTACATTACTTCTGAATTGATTCCTTTGAACTGGCCTACATTTTTTCACAACTGTCATGCATTCCGTCGCATCTGATATATCTTCTATAGATTCATCTAGTTACCATATACAAGTGAGTTGTTCTGCTACAAGCGGGTTGCCATCGAGTACAACACATGCATCATAATTCCAACAATCTCCCCCTTTGGACTTGATGGAAAACATGTTGGTGTTCATTACCGCAAGCTGTAGAAATTGTTAGAGATAACAGGAAACACCAAAATAATCTCCCCCTTTGACATCAAGGGCAAAGGGCAGACCAAGATATTCTCCCCTTTTGATATCAAGGGAAAAGGGCTTTTAGGTTTTAACCCCGTACAGGATTACCGGAATATGAATTCTAAAACACATAAAATAAACATTTTGAGAGTATGACACACATACATAGATATTTTCCCCTAGATCCCAAAATTAGGACTGCCAGATTGACTTTTCATTATGTTCCTTTCAATTTTATAATACATCTTTATACATGTTGACTCATCCAATACCATGGACCGAAAATCATTGCATCCAAAACCATGGACCGAAAACCATTGCTTCCAAAACCGTGGACCGAAAACCATCGCGTCCAAAAACATGTGCGAAAATCATTCACAAAACCATAAGTGGGTCCACCCAACCTAAGATAGATTCCAAAACCAAAATTTTCCTAGGCGCTGCCCCAGACCCCATAGAGTGGGGTTACCTGCAACCCTCAAACCCCCTATGACCCCCATGCTATGCAATCGGCGCAACGAAGGGGGGGCTCCGCCCCCCCTCTAACCCCCCGGTTAACTATGTGGGCTAGTTGTGGAAAGAATATAACACAACCCAACATTCTCCCACTTGTTGTTTTCTTTCCACGGGGGGCCAAAAGAGAGCTTATTCATTTATCCAGCCTTGCAATGCCCATTTTTTCTCTACACCAAGAGAACTTCTCAAAGCTCACATATTTTGTCAATGCATCTGCAGTATTCTTCAAAGTGTCCACCTTTTCCAGCAACACTTTTTTGGCTTCTATCATATCCCTCACAAAGTGGTACTGAACATCAATGTGCTTTGTCTTTGAATGATATGCAGGGTTCTTTGCTAAGAAAATTGCACTTTGGTTGTCACATTCTATCCTTATAGCGCCCTGTACTAACCCCATACTTGAACACAATCTCTGGAACCAAACTACTTCCTTTCTTGTATGAGTGGCTACCATGTATTCTGTCTCTATAGTTGATAGTACCACTACAAATTATTTCTTACTCATCCAACTGACTACACCTCCAAATAGGTTAAACACATACCCACTTGTAGATATTCTCTGATCCAGATCTCCAGCCTAGTCTACATCAACAAAGCCACGAATATCCAACACTCTGTCCAATCTCGGTCTTCCTTGGTAGAACAAACCATCATCACTAGTGCCACACAAATACCTAAAAACCCGCTTCGCTGCTGTCCAATTCTCCTTTCCTGGTTTTGACATAAACCTGCTCAATACTCACACTGCATGTGCAATGTCTAGTCTAGTACAGACCATTGCATACATTAGGCTATCGACTGCACCTGCATATGGAACACGGGACATGTCCTCTTCCTCTTCTTGTGTCTTGGGACACTGTTCAACAGATAACTTTACACCTATAGGAATAGGAACCTTCACTGGTTTACTATCCTTCATATTAAATTTCTGCAATATTGTCTCGACATACTTCCTATGGTTTAACCACAACTTCCTCTTTGCCCGATCTCTTTTAATTTCCATGCCCAAAACATAGTTTGCGCCACCAAGATCTTTCACGTCGAATTTGGGGGACAATTGGGTCTTCAAATCCTGGATAATTTCTTTGTCATTTCCAACCAACAAAATATCATCCACATACAAGACCAGATAAATAACACGGTCACCAATTAATTTAAAATATACACAGTGATCTTCTTTGCTTCTGGTGAAGCCAAGTCCCCGTATAAATGTATCAAATTTCTAATACCATGTCCCTGGTGATTGTTTTAACCCATACAGAGACTTCTTTAACTTGCATACTAGTTTTTTCTTACCCTTCACCGCAAAGCCTTCAAGTTGCTTCATGTAGATCTCCTCTTCCAAATCCCCATGAAGAAATCTTGTATTCACATCAATCTGTTCTACCTCAAAATCAAAAGCAGCAAAAATAGATAAAAGTAATCTAATAAAAGCTATCTTGGCAACAGGAGAAAAAAATATCACCAAAATAAATTCCCGGCACCTGTGAATAACCTTTTGCTACCAACCGATCTTTGTATTTCTCCACCTTTCTTTCTGCATTTGTCTTAATTTTTAACACCCATTTGTTGCCAATGGGTTTCCTTTCAGCCAGCAACTCCACCATATCCCAGGCCTTATTTTTGTGCAAAGATGCCATTTCATCAACCATAACCTCTTTCTATAGTTTTCCATCCTCTGAATCTACTGCTTCCTTCATAGTTTTGGGATAATCATGAGTAATAGATAAAGAAAAATTTGAATAGAAAGTAGATGGAATATACCGTTTTGGTTGCCTTCTTTCTTGAACTGATCTTCTCACACCCAGAGTTTGTGGCTCTTCATCTTCTGATTCCTCCTCTGTTGTAGAGTCTAATTCTTCCTCCTTTAGCTCAAATTCTATCTTCTCAGATTCCTTTGGTTGGAATTCATGTTTAATAACATCTTTCATCTCTCCAAACACCACATCTCAGTTGTACACAACCTTCCTTGTCACTGGGTTTCAAAGCTTATAACCCTTTAAACCATCCTTATACCCAATAAAGATACACTTTTCAAATTTACTATCCAACTTGGTTCGTTTCTCCTTTGGAACATGTACATATGCATCACATCCAAATACCCTTAGATGTGAAAGAGAGGTTTTCTTACCAGTCCATACCTCTTGTGGAGTCTTATCCTCCAATTCTGATGAAGGTGACCTATTGATCAAGTAACATGCAGTATCCACTACCTCTGCCCAGAATTCTTGTCCTAACCTAGCACCACTGAGCATGCTTATTGCCCTTTCCATCAACATCTTGTTCATTCTTTCTGCAACTCCATTTTTCTAAGGTGTATATGGAGTTGTCTTCTATCGTGCTATACCCACTTCTTACAGAATTCTTCAAATTCCTTGCTGCAAAACTCTCCACCATTATCTTTCCTCAACACCTTTATCTTCTTCTCTGTCTGATTTTCTATGAGAGCCTTAAATTCTTTAAATGTGCCAAAGACTTCAGATTTCTTCTTAAGGAAATATATCCATGTATTCCTTGAGAAGTCATCTATAAATGATACATAGTACACAGACTTACCCAATGATGGAACCTTCACAGATCCAAACATGTCACGGTGCACAAACTCTAATATCTAATTCGCCCTCTTACCACTAGAGGAGAAACTCACCCGATTCTACTTTCCATATACACAATTTTCACATAAATCAAAATCCAGAGAGCTATTACTCATACCTTCTACCATACCTTTACCATGAAGTATTCAAAGGCCCTTCTCTCCAATATGTCCAAGCCTTTGATGCCACAACATGGTCTTCTCTCTAGAGACCACTAGATTTTCTGCTCCACTTTCACGAACCATAGAACTATTGCACCCATCAACAACCATGCTACCTTGCATCTTGTACAAAGTTCCAATCCGAACTCCTCGCATCAATACCAGTGCTCCCTGAACCGTCTTGCAAGTATCCTTCTCAAACACTGTTTTTACACCTGCATCATCCAGCTTGCTTACAGAAATTAGATTTCTGGCCAATGCAGGAATATGTAGAACACCCAGAAGTGTTCTAACTCTTCCACCTTGCAACTTCAACTGTACCTTTCCACGACCAATGATTTTAGCCTTCCTGTCATCCCCGAAGAAGACATCATTACCATCATATTTCTCATACTCGCAAAACGACTCTCTATGGGGAGTGAATTGAAAGGATGCACCTAAGTCAATCAACCATGCCTCATGATCTACATGTGTACTTGAAGAAGCCAAGTACACATCCCCACCTTCATCTAAGGTGATTTTTGCCTCTACAAAAGGAGCCTCATTAGATCCCTTTCCTTTGTCAGAAGCTTTAGATTTACAGTCCCTTTTGAAGTGGCCTTCCTTTCCGCATTTCCAGCACACCACCTTTACAGGTTTTCCTAGAGACTTAGATCTCCCTCTAGATTTAGATCTCCCACTTGATGACTTATTTTTGTTTCTGTTCTGGGACTGTCCTCGTACAGACAAGGCATCACCATTCTAGCTCTCCATATTTTTCTATCTCATCTCCTCCGTCAGCAAGGCTGAGACTATTTCATCAAACTGCAAGGTAGTTTCATTGCTACCTATTGCAATAACCAAACTATCCCACGAATCTGGTTGAGAACACAACAAATTGATGCACTTATCTTTATCTGAAATTTTAATATCAACAGATGCTAACTGACTTACCACAGTATTAAATGCATTCAGATGCTCTGTCACTGAGTCTCCATCTTTCATCCTTAGTTTATATAGCTTTTTGCGCATGAACAGTTTATTCACCAGAGACTTAGATTGGTACAAAATCCCCAACTTGTCCCACAATGCCTTCATCGTAGCTTCCCCTAATACATTCAACAATACTGAATTTGAGACACACAATCGTATTGTGCTCTTTGCCTTCCGATCCAACTTCTTCCATTCTTCTTCGGACACTCCTGTTGGTTTAGTACATGGATCCACCGCGATCCACTGATCTTTATCCACCAACAGATTCTCCATCTTGAGTTTCCACAACTCAAAACTCTGACCATTAAATTTGTCGATCTCTATCTTTCCACTGCTCTCCATCTTCTTTCACCACCACAATCAATCTCGCAGATCTCCCACTGAACAGGGTCTACCACAGGCTTGATCGAAACCCCTCAGTAACAAAGGCATCCCCTTGAATCCAAAACAACTCTGATACCAAATGTAGGTTTTAACCCCATACAAAAATTACCTACATACGAATTCTAAAACACAGAAAAATAAACAATGCGAGAGCATAACACATAAAACACATATACATAGATATTTTCCCACTGGATCCCAAAACCAGGACTACTAGCTTGATTTTTAATTATGTTCCTTTCAATTTTATAATACATATTTATACATGTCAAGCATCCAATACCATGGACCAAAAACCATCGTGTCCAAAACCATGGACCGAAAACCATTGCGTCCAAAAACATGTGCGAAAATCATGCACAAAACCATAGGTGGGTCCGCTCAATCTAACATAGGGTCCAAAACCAAAATTTTCCGCGGTGCTGCCTCGGATCCCATAAAGTGTGGTTATAGGTACACCTCAAACCCCATGTGACCCCCCCCCCCCCCCCTGCTCTAACCCTCGGTTAACTACGTGGGCTAGTCATGGAAAGAACATAACACAACCCAACAGTTAACAGTTTACATCATGGACTAGCAATCAAGCGATTTTCTAGCGTGCTCGATGTCAACACATCTATTTGCATGTTAGAATCTGTACTTTGATCGGGTCGTGTTGGAGTGCAAGACCCTGGACTCAGATCACACACGTCTAGGTTGCAAAGTGGTGTGACATGGTTATGATGATATGCATGTCTCTTTCAGATGGCTGGCTATGACCAGACCATGAGTTATCATATGTGATCCTTCTCATTATCGGATGGTTGCAACCATACCTTAGTTTCAATATGATACTCTTTGACGGATGGTTGTGCCCATGCCTAGAGCCATTTACATGATCATTCTCTGCATGGCTGCGTCCATGCCATGATTCATGTATCATTTGACAAAGATCTTAGTTTATGTAGATATATCTGTACTTGCTTGCAGGTTTTCCGATGGCAGGTCGGTTCCCCAAACTGATTTATAGAGCATTTCATCTCTCACTTCGGCTCGACCTTCACGCTTTAGGGGGCATCTGTTACACAGCATTTTGTCACTATCCCTGTACTCCTCGTTCCTTGATCCTGGAGGACCTCTACAGTGAACCCCGCATGCTTTTCCTTCATGGAGAAACTCCCATTATGTCCCTCTTCATGAGCAGATCATTTCCCTTTTGCACCATTTCCCCTTAAACTTATGTTTTTCCCAATTTACAAGACCAGTGATAATGATCTTTGTCTCCCCCACACCAATGTGCAAAGATTAGCATTATTCCTCATGCCAATCGGTGCGACTGAGCTCTATTCTAGTAGCGCCAGTCTTGTTACGGAAAGTTTTTTAAATTAGGGTTGAAGCTTCCATCTCTAGAAGCTCTGTAATGAAAGTCTGGTAAATGGTTTGGCTAGTTGGGGTCGAGGATGATAGTTTGGGCTCCTTTACCCTATAATGATGGAACTACCTCAAGGTAAGACTATGACGTCAAGACGAATGGTTGTAATCTCTCTTTAACTATTAATATATGCAACTATCGATTGATTTCCTACATTTTTTGTAATATTACATATTCGTGTCTTGATGCTTCTTGACTCATTAAGTAGGTTGAATTGTAATTTTTCTATTATTATGTTTGTGTGTTGTTGTTGTTTACTTGTTTTAGGAGCTTGAAGAAGGAAGAAAGAGATTGCTAGAGCGAGCAAGTGAGGACATCATCAAGCAGGATAAGCAACCAAGAGGTAGGCCCTCTTGATTGGTTCTAACCTAAGGAAATATTCCATATAATGTATCTTTTGTGGCTAGACCCATTATCAGGCTAGAGGAATTCATTTGTGTCTGCACTTATAATTTTACTTCACCACATCCCTACGAAATCGGTTTAATGGAGCTATCCCTTAGTTTTATTTAGTATATGATATATGGAAAGTCTAGTATTATCATTATATTTATCATGGTTATGGATAAATCCGTAGGAGGGATAAATGTTCAAATTTGTTCTTCATTCATGGAAATTTTGGTGTTCTAAGTATTTCCCTACTCCAAGGAAAGGATTGACAAAGTCCCTTGAATTTCTTAGACTTTATAAGTCTAAGTATCACAGGAATCGGATTTGCATATGGGTTTGGATGGACTTTTTCCAGAGCCGTATATCAAGGAAGGATCCACTTTGGTCTTGGCAGATGTATCCAAGAGTTTGTGCAAGGTGGAATAATTAGAAAGAATCATATGGTGCCAGATTTTGTATAAAGTAATTGAGGTGGGCCTAATGTGCTAGAATAATTTTGCAGAATCAGAGGGTGTTTAATTTCATATAAAGTATTTGGGGTGGGCCCAATGTGGTGGGATAATTATACAGAACTAGATGGTGTCATATTTCATATAAAGTATCCAGGGTGGGACCAACATCATGGAATTATCGCACAAAATGGATGGTATCAGATTTCATATAAGTATCTGGGGTGGGCCTGACGTCATGGAATAATTGCACTAGACAATATTTTCTTGAATGCATAGGAGTTTGATGGTATGGGGAATATGAAAAATTGTAAATTATGGTGCATCGATATTTCCCCCCAAAACCAAATACAAAGGAAATCCCTGAATTACATAAAGGGTCGGCCCCTAGGGAACACGTGAATTAGGATCATGAGGTGGAAAGTTCCACGAATGCATGGCTATAGCCATGTGGATGCAATGTAGGTGTTACAATTGATGTGGCATTGATTGGGGTGACATGGTAGGGCCACATGGGTGTCATGTGGATGCCACATGGAAACATCTTCCTGATGTGGCTAGAGTTAATTGGTTAAACTTTAAAAGGGCATAACTTTCGATCCAAAAGTTGGATTGAGATAAGATTTATATCGTCAGAAATCTCTCAATGATATGAACACAATGGTGGTATTTATTTTGGGTTTTTACAAAGTAGGAAAAATAGGATTTTTGTATCCCCATTTGCATAACATACCTTGAGGGTTAGGTTAATTATAAAGTAACACCTTAAACGGATCGAGGGAATAGAAAAGGGTGGGAGGGATTGTTACAGAGTGGTATCAAAGCACCTAGGTTTAACACTCACACTGAATGGGTCATGAAAGAGAAATTTAGATTTATATATTTATTTGCTAGACCTAAAGAGGCTCACACATAAATGATTAAATACTTTTTTTTGATAGGTTGTTTGATATATATATATATATATATAGATACCAACCTTTAAACTTGTAGATGTCATGCCTACTAGTCTTCGTAAAATGTTGATTTCAAACCTAGTGATGATATATATATAAACATGTTGATTTCCCTTGTTAATTCTTGGAATATGTGACTGACATAGGTTGTATATGTGTGAACAATAGCATATCAACATGATCTAGATTAGTATTATTAGTTTTGGCATGGCATGGTAACAAGTTAATATGTTTATGCTTGACATAACTAATAGTTATGTGTGTGTGACAGCACATAAGAATACCCAATCACATCAAGAAATAAAAAGATGGAAAATAGGTACAACAAATCATGGACCAAGTACACCATGAGAAAGGAGAGGAAAGTTCCCCTAATAGAATAGAAAAATTTAAGAGCTTCAAAGTTGAGTTTAAGAGTTTCAAAATAGAAAATCAAAGGCTCATTAGGAAACAAGCAAAACATGAAAGGTTGAATAGAATATTGGTACATAACCGATCATACATGCAATATTTGTTACAACATGCATAAACCTCTATAGATATAGAATAATTTCATGCTAACAAAGCCAGAAAGAAACCTCATAAGGCTAGAGATAAAACAAAGTCATTTTATGTTAAAATTGTGGAGAGGAAGATCTAAAGAAATACTACCCTAATAAATAGAAAAAGAAGAAGAATAGATCATGTGAACTCCAAGAACATGAATTAACAACCAACAACATCGAAGGAAGTGACTCAAAGAGGGAGAGAGATGAGGGAGCATCCCCTCAAGCTCTCTAAAATGATGAAAAGATTCTTCTTGAAATAATTAAAGGGATATTGGAAATTTGAGGTTGCTATAAAAGCTTGGGAAGGAACCAGACTATAATTTTGTGTGCATGTTAGTAATGGACACACTAAACACTACATCTCAAGGGATTGATTTTTTATGAACTCGTGGATGAGGTGTAGAGAGGATTTTTTGCTTCACTTTAATTGTTATTGTTGGCTACATATTTTTTTGATGTTTGTGGACTTTGAGCATGGCCATTTTGTTTTATATTTTTTCCATGTGTTTTTATTGTGGTCTTTCTTTGTTTTTCATTATTTATTTTACCTTTTTTGGTTTTTTGGTGTGGGAAAAAAGAAAAGGACCTCATGGACAAGAGTTAAATAAAACCCAACTAAAAGTGCAAGACCCTTGCTAGACCTTGTGCATAAGATAAATGGCACCAAAGGGAAGAAGAAGGTAATATAAAATCTATATGGACATGGTTGGTTCCACATGAACAAAATATGATAGAGATGTGATAGCTATGAAAATAGCATAAGAAGGAAGCTTCTTTAACTGAAAATTGTGATTGGCTACTATATGTTGTATATTTTATGAATATGAGAAAGATTAGAAAATGACATAAAGTTATATTGATGCTATTTTGTCTGAAACTTCATTGGTTAAGAATCATGACAGTGAGAGGATGATTAATTAATGTTCTTAAAAATCTAATGAATGTGTAAATGTAATGTAAATAAAATTTCTACTTGCTATGTTTTGAGTAACACAATGAGGTTATTTAATGGATTCCATGTCATGTGGAGGAACCATTAGGAAAGTGTGCTAGAGAAACCTCTTGTTACAAACTACCATTATTAATGTTCTTATGCTTCTGCCCTTTGTTGTGTGCATGAATGAAAATGATAAAGGATGGAAATTGATAATGTATTCATAGCATGGGATGTCTGCATGTGCTACACATTATTGTCAAAATGAATATGCCCAAGCTTGAGAGAATGGATCGAGACATGTTGGAATTGGATACAACTGAAAATTCCTTTATGAAGTTTTCATTGAAATCTATAAAAAGTTGAATTGATGAATTTCTAACTAATTTTTTATGATAAGGCTATTTTAGGAACTATTGGGCATCACAACAACGATAATGTTATCAACCAACTAGACCATTCAAATGGATTCAATTGTGTTGGGAAAATGATAGTTATTGATGTCAAAGGTTATCCAACTAAAGAAAATAATATTATAGGCTTAAATATCATCTTAAGACCTTTCTAACAAGGTTTTCCTCCCCCCAACTCATCTTGGTCGAGAACATATGAATTTTTCAAGACAAAATTGAATTTATTTGGCCCTAGTCATGTCAACCCTCCAATAGGATAGACCGACTCTCCTTGGGTTAATTCAGCCCTATTTAGAGCTCAAGGAAGCCTATAAATAGATCTTCCCCTCTCCCATTTTGGCTAGTAGATTCAAAGAAGAAAGACTGAGAACTCAGACCTAGTTACACAATTGAAGAAGAGGTTCATATCTCATGAACCAAGGAGTGAAGAAAAGTGTAAAAGAAGTTATATATACAAGTCTTTGTATCTTGTTCTAGTTAATATATTTTTGGAACCTAGTATTTGGAGTATTTCTCTAGAAAAAATTGGCATAATTTAGGCAAGTATTTGGCCCTATGGTAGGTCCTATTTGGGCACTATGATAGCCTCATTTCATCCCCCTCTTCTCCATATTTTCGCCTCAATTCAAACCCCTCTTCTCCTTATTTCTACCTTAGTTTAGCCTTTATACTTCAGACTTATAAAAGACCACTGAGGCAACCTATATTGCGACCTTGTAACAAACCTATGAGACATCATTTTTTCATCTCTGTGACACCTCTATATTCGGCTTGTTTTAGATATAATTAGATGCCATTTGATATTTTTTTGGATAAATCCTTGAGGAAGTTTTGGAGCACTCTTTGAAGGATTTTTGGAGAAGTCATTTGTAGGACTTTTGGAGCAGTTCATGATACCTAATTTAAAACAGTTTTGGAGCATTATTTTGAAGGATGTTTGGAGCAGTATTTGGTGCCTATTTTCAAGAAGATTTGGAGCTATTTTGAATCTTATTTTAGAGCCTATATTTAATCCATTATTTAAAGAAGTTATTGGAGTGTTTTTTTCAAATTAGTCTTAAATTCTACTTGGAAGCAGTTCATCGGGTTGGTACCTGAAGAGGATTGGTGTCCTCAATTTTTTCTAGGTTGGTCACTGGACTTATTAAAGAGGGTTGGTGTCCTCATTAACAAGTTTCATCCTTGGTTTGTAAAAAGGATTGGTGTCCTTATTTGGAAGGTTGGATCTTGTATATGAAAATAAGGATTGATTTCCTCATTATTGTATTTTGAGACAAAATTATTCAAGTAATTATTTTTTAATTGAAAAAGATTATCAATTCAATGAAATATTAACTCAACCCTCTCAATATCTCTAACAATTGGTATTAGATATAGCTTCTTCAAGATCATCCTAATAGTTGGAAGAAGGATTTTCAATCACAATGGCTCGTAAAGAAGAACTTAAATTTCCCCACTTTGATGGAACAATTTTTTTTTTTTTTGGAAACTCAAAATGAAGTATTATCTGATATCTCCTTGTGTTGAAGTATGGAATAATTACAAATGGATATAATATCACATCTCCACTACCAGCAAACTAATACAGGAAGAAAGTATATGTAGCAAATTCCAAGGGTTTGAACGCTATAACAAGTGGTCATTCAGGTTTAGGATTCACCACATTTATGAGTTGTGAATCAGCTAAAGAAATGTGAGATAAGCTTATCATTATCTATGAAGGAAATGACAAGGTAAATAAGGAAAAGTTTAAAAAAATCAAAGGGATGTTTGAAAGTCTCAAAATGAATGATGAAGAAGATATTGATTCTTACTTACTCTAAGTAGATGAAGTAGTTAAATCTCTCAGGGGTTTGGATGAAGATGTCAAAGAAAAGATGATTGTCCAAAAAATTTTGAGATCACTTCCAAATCATTTTGATGCTAAAGTTGTGCCATAGAAGAACTAAAAGACTTGGACACTTTATCAATGGATGAGCTTCATGCAATTCTCACAGCATATGAGATGAGGTTGGGAAATCCAACCCATGAGGAAGTTACATTTAAAGCATCAAAGACATCAAGAAAATGGAAGAGCAGTGATTGCACCAATGATCATTCAGGTATTGAAATTGCACAACTTGTCAAGAGGTTGAAGAAATGATCCAATATTAAAGCAAAGTTACCTCTCATTTTTTTTAGGTGTGGTAAAATAAGATATTATGTTGCTAAGTGTCCCCTTAAAGATGACAGTGATGATGAACAAGAACCCAAGAAAAGAATGTTCAAAAGAGGAGGTTCAAGAAAGAATATTTTTTCTCTAAGAAAGACAGTGATGCCTCTAATGAGGAAGAGTATGATGGAAAAATAGAAATATTATTCCAAGTTTTTTCAAATGAAGTAGAAAATATGGAAGGAGACAAAGAAGAAAGAATTGAAGTTATGGATGATTTACTTATCAGTGCCTTAGAAAGAAATTATAGACTCAGAAAAAGGAATGGAAAGTTATCCTAGGAAATCATCTCTCTCAAAACTAAGAAAGAGGAAGCTAAGCAAGTAGAAGATTCTTTAGCGTTTAAATAAAGGAAATGGAAAAATCCATGAAAAATTGGAAGCTAAAGTAATATCTCTAAAAAAGGAGTTGGAAAAAGTCAACAAAAACTTGAATACCACCCAAACTTTAGATTCCATCCTCAACTATCAAAGGCCACCACATGAAAAGTATAGGTTTGGCTATACAGGAAATTTCTCAAGTTCAGAAAAGGAAAACACTAGTACTCATCATGAAGAAAAACTTGGAATCTTCATAAAAAAAACAATGCCAAAAGTTTTGTTGATGTCCTTAAAGTGTCTCATAACATTCCCCATGGTAGTTCAACAATAAATAGAGATCAACCAAGGAATGAGAATCCAAAGAGATATCTCTCCCTCGAAACAAATGACTTATCAAGGAAATATTATGCTAGAAGGTATCAAACTATATTTCTTGGTCACTGTTTCTTTTGTAAAAGTTTTAGCCATCAAGAAAAACACTACAAGGCTTATAGGGCTAATCACCAACCTCCTAAAAATAAGGTTGTTGACATTAAAATCCAAGACCAAATCAAAAATCATAATTACTTTACCCCTCTCTCAAAGTATAATCTAGAATGTTACAGGTGCAAAAATCCAAGTCCTGAAGCACAAAATTTCCCATCAAATTCAAAAGGATTATGGAAAAGGAAGACTAAAGAATCTGCACCTGAGAAATGTTGACTAGTTATGTATGCTCAAAACAAGGAGAGTCAGTGGTTTTTTTATAGTGGATGTTCTAGGAACATGACAAGAGACTAGAGGAATTTTATCTCATTAAGCAAAGAGAAGGAAGGAAAAGTGATCTTCGGAGATAATGGATCTACTAGAATTGTTGGAATAGGAAAAGTGAGTCTCAACAACGGTAAGGGAAAACCACATAATGTGTTATAATTTGTAGGTCTTAAGCACAATCTACTAAGCATCAGCCAAATGTGCAATCAAGGATACAATCTCATCTTCCATATATGGCTTCCTCTACTTGAGTGGTGTTATAATACTACCTATTATACACCTACTTGAATAATCCCATTTGAGAATCTTATGGACGTCTAGCTCCTAGTATCTCATAGTTTTTACACGATAAGACCAAATTATAAGAAATAGAGTCACATATGGAGAAGACTAAAAAAACTTTGACAATTCTTAAGGAAAACCTTCAAATGGTACAAAATAGGATGAAGCAACAAGAATATCAACATCGAAGTGAAATAAAATTTGAGGATATCAATTGGGTATTTTTGAGACTACAACATTAAAAGCAATCTACACTCAAGAAAAAGAAGAATCTGAAATTAGCTTCAAATTTTATGGGCCCTACAATATTATTAGCAAGATTAGACAAGTGGAATATGGGTTATATTTTCCTTCTTCTTTCATTCATAAGGTTTTTCATGTATCTTTCCTAAAAAAGGTGGTGGGAAAAACTATACCAGGGCAAACAAAACTTTCAAAATTAGATGAGGATGTAAAGTTGATTCTTCAACTAGAAAAAATTATGGATTAATGTTCTTTACCTCTTTGGAATAGAACCATTATGTATTACCTAATAAAGTGGAAGAACATGTCTCTAGAAGAATCTACTTGGTAAAATAAGCAATTCATGAAGAAACACCCTCAACTACAGCCTTTGAAGGCAAATATTTTTTAAAACTAGTAGGTTATGTTATGGATCTTAGGCCCTATATTAAAGGCCTAATAAGAATTCATTATTATTTTAATTATTATATTATGAGGTAGTATAGAACCTTTGATGGTCCCATTTTATTATAATTTTACCCTTTCTCTCCTATCTATACTAAGGAAACCCAGTCTTAGGATTATCATATCTTGTCGTACACATTGTTTTGTCGTAAGAGGTTTTCCCTTCAAAGTGGATTGAAACTATTTAATTTTTATCTTTCTTAAAGTGCATGTTTCATGACATGATTAATCTATATTGGATAATTATATTATTTATCATCTATATTGATTCTTTCAAAGTGGAAAAAATTGGAGGGATTAGCTAATAGATTCATTTTAACGGTAGGTCCCAATTTGGAAAATTTGGGTAGAGAATATTTCGAAGCCATTTTGAGGAACAAAATAGTATTGTAACGTTGTTTTTTTGGTAATGGAGTACCAAAGACACCTTCCTTGGAGTTGGTTGTTACCTATAATGAAAATACAAGCAATTGGTTATTGTTAGTGGACAAGCATAGATAAACAAGACATTGAAAATAATGAAAACAATGCATATATAAACATAAACTAAAAACTACACAAGGTTACACATAAATAATTTTTAATGAAGCAAACACATTAAAAAAGTAATGGAAAAGGGTTCCCTTTGTTAACTGTTGAATGTAAAAGAGATACAATAGATGAATAAAAGACACTTTGAGAGAATTATTTGAGCAATGGTTACCAAAAATCCTCAACAAGGAAGTTCCTTTCCTCAATCTCCTTGCAATATTCCTCTCTCTCTAAAAGAAATATGAAGACTCTCTCAATGGTGAAATCCTCTTCTCAATGAAATGCTTTATTGCTAGGGAGAAATTTTGGTAGCATAACAATTCTTTACTTCTTCTTGTTTTTTAGCTCTCCTTGAACTTGTATTTATAGAGTTTCTTGGACACTCCTCCTCCCCTTGGCTCATCAATGTGGTGGTTAACCTCATAAATGAGGATGGGAGCTACCATTTCCTTGCCTTTAAGGATTCTTGAGGCTCAAGGCTCGAATTCGCCATCCCATCGTGTCAAGATTTGGAGTGTTTCTCAAGCAAGTTCACGTCCTGAGGTGCTGACTGTATTTTCTGAGACCGCACAGCTATTGAAGAAATAGTCACGCGATTGTTAATTTCTAGAAATGGTGCACCTGCATTGTTAAATTTTTAACTTGAACTTTAAGAAAACTTTTGATTTTTGGTCTTGATGGTGCTTCCAATTGAAAACATTGCCTCTATATGTGTTGATCAATGATTTTGAGTGTTTTCTAATGCGTACAAATGGGTGTACAATTTTCACATGATAATAGGTATTTTTTGGGAGCAAAACTTTCATTTTCTATATAACGAACTCTTAAAATTTATCTAACTCAAATATATTTCCAATGGTGCAAGAATCATGTTAATTGGAGATTGTATGCAAAAGTGATGCCTCCCAAAAGTTGAACTAACATGTTTATCATCATGGTACGAGAGGATGTCATCCCAACCCCCATTACTCATGCATATGGGACTAGCCACTTGTAAAATTTAAAGAAGATTATAAAAATTCCAAAAATATGTTACTCTAATTTAGGGTTTAAGAGGTCAATCCTTACCCATATATGGTTATAGGGAAATGTTAGATAATGGACAACTAGGATAATGGGTTCCATTCTATGTTATTCTATTTGTTCCATAGTTGAGAAGAACAGTGAGCAGTGAAAAATTAGATATAATAATAGAGGGGGATAATATTTTGTAGGAACCTTATGGGCCATGAGTCTTAAGTAACTCCACAAATAGCACCTCTTTCTTTTCATTTGCATATTTTTGTACTAGAGAAAGAAAGGAGATCGACCTCACCTTTTAGATGCATTTCCTCCTGTAAGAGTTTCCCAAAGTAAAATATTGTTTTTGTGTGTGTGTGTGTGTGTGTGTGTGTGTGTGTGTGTGTGTGTGTGTGTGTGTGTGTGTGTTTTACTGTTATCTATTTTTCATATTTTAGCTATTTCATTCATTTAAGCAAAAAAATAGTAATTAAAGAATATGGAATCTAAAGGAAATTAAAATTCGTAGTAAATGTTTCATTACTTTCATCAGATTTTTTATGAAAAATTATACAAATGGAATATCTACGAAAATTTACAGATCACTCATAGTTGAAACAAACTCTTGATTGTGAGTTTAAGACCTAAGATCTCTAGTAAACCAACTATCAACCAAGAGTTTGAAAGTTAAAAACACATCAACTATTGGTTGCGAGTTAGCTCTAAAAGTCTTGATAAAGAGATATATGCCAATCAAAAGTGTCATATAAATATAAATAATACCACTTCATTTTTTTGTGAAGTTTCAACATCCATCAATGCAAACACTAACTTCTACAAAACAAAACTAGATTTTTTTTGTGATTGTATTTTTGATTTTGTATTCTTTTTAAACATAATATATGTGTGTGTGAATGCGTGTGTGTGATCTAGGTGGATATCAATGGCCATCCACTTTCTCAAACAACATTTCTCTATCTTGGGAGTTTTCTACAACTTTTCGGGTCTTAAACTTCTAAGGCCATTTTGAGTCCCTAAATAATGGTTTTTTACATGGTAGGGACCCTGTCTATGCCTATGTCAGTTGAAATATATAATTATCAGTGATCCCTTTGCAATGGGCTATCAAGCATGCCAAACAGATATAGTATGCAAAGATTATGACCCTGGGAAGTTGATGTACCAATTAACCCTAGTGGGGCCCACAAGCCATGTGGCATTTCATCTCCTAGGGTTAGGTTTTTGGATGCTTAAGGTTTCCTCATTTCTTATGATGTTAAAAAAAGTTGGTATCATTGTAACTCACTCTAGTGAAGGCGCCTAGCCGTCACATCTCTTCTCAAAGATAAGCTACCAATATTCGAGCTAGTTTGTGTCATTTTGCATTTTTACAATTTCAGCACCTTACATTTGTTAATAGACATCAAGTTTCATTGTATCTTTGTGGTTTGGTTATAAATTTGTATTTCATTTTGTTCCCTTCATTAATCTGGATCTGAGATAGAGAGAGAGAGAGAGAGAGGGAGAGAGAGAGATTTCTCAATTAAAATACACAAAAAGAAAAAAATCTATATTTACACATTTATAGCTAAAAAAGATAGTAAAAAGTAAAATTTATCCCCACACATTTTTAGTAAAAAAAAATAATTTTAGTTTTTTTTTCAATATTAAAAATAAAATGTTGAACACAAAAAGGTGTTAATACAATTTTGAACTTTTTAATTCATTTAATAGAAAAACATAATTTAAAATATATGTTTGAAAAAAACAAAAATAAAAACATAAACATACAAATATAACTACATTTAATGAAAAGTATTTTACACTAAAAAGATTATAGGATAAAGAAAACACTCATTATCATTTTATATCATTTGTAAAAATAAATTGGGAAAAAAATAATAATAAAAAATGTCATATTAAATAACAAGAGTCATTTGGTTGCAATGTCACTACTCTTATTTATTTATTTTTGCATATTGTCACTATGTGTTTTTTGTTCATTGTGCAAGAAGGACATAGGCTTATCTATAAAACTAATATTTTCAAAAAAATAAAAATAAAATCAAAAGTGTGTTGTCCACTTCTTTATCTAGCACAAAACAATGCTTCGAAATAAACTTTGAGTTATAGTTTTAGTGCACATATGGTAAACATTAAAAACCATGTAGTGTTTTACTGATTGGTTTATTGTTTTTTTAATTAAATCAGCCCAGATCCATCTTAATTATAGATCTACCAAGCCCAAAGAGGGATCAAAACTCTTTTCACTCTAAAAGAGGTTTGCATATCAAGAGATTTGATCCTTCTTGGCACTTGGTAGATCTGATGGATCTAGGTTGGTTTAATTTCTCACTTTAAATAGGCTATATTCCATATGAATACCATGGATCAATTTTATTTGTATTATTATTTTGGTTTCTGGGTTTTTATATTTTTTATTTTTACCTAATTAAAATGTTACATTACATTACATTAATCTTCTTTTCTTTTCTTTTTTTTCTTTTCTTTTTCTTTCTTTTTCTTTTCTTTTTCTTTTTTTATTTTTTATTTTTTCCTTTTTTCTTTATTTTTTTATGTAATTTGACTTAGTCAAAATGTTAAACATTACATTACGACATCTCTACCACATTGGCCTGGAGAGCGCCTCTCAATGCAATAAAAATAATATAATACTAAAATCAATCATTTGTAATATATATTATTTTGATTTTGCAAATAAATACTTGAAATTATGAATTTCACAAATAAACTAAAGAAATATAGTCAAACACATTCATTGGTGGACAACAAAATCATAAGAAATTCTAATAATATATTCATATCAATTTAATATTAAAGATCTTTAAAAAGTTCTTAATAATATATTCATAATCAATTTAAAATCTTTAAAGATTATTTATTGATTATTATTATTATAATTTTTTTTAAAGTTTAATTTGAAAATATATATATATTATATATAATAGAATGTATATACACTTTTATAATTTTGATAATTAACGAAACTACTTATTAGAGATGAGTGTTTTATATAAATAAACGAAATTTGTTCTTAAAAATATTTTAAAAATAATACTTTCTTAATATTATTTTCATTTGATAAACAAAATTTATTAAATTATTTTATTAAAATCAATTTAATAAATAGAATAATATTATTCATCCTCAAAATTTATATTTTGATAAATAATTTTATAACAAACTTAAAAACAAATATTTAATACATCACATATATCAAGATTGAAATATGTTTATTTTTAATTGAAAGTTACACAGTATTTTTCAAAACTCAGCAATAACTTTTTATTTCATAATAAAAAACAAAAGCGCTGCATAGGTAGTGTTCTTTGTTGCTTAGTTTAATAATTGAATTTTCAATGGCAATAGAACAAAAATTCATTGTCACTGACCATAGTTGTAGGCTTTAGTATGATTTGACATACCGCATGTTTTTTTGAATATAAATTACGCATGCAATGAAATCATGTTGTTTTATTACGATATAATTTTGCAAACATATATTATTAATAATTTGCAATAGGTGGGAATGCAAAATATATAAAAAAACACAAATTTTTCTTGGATGTGTGCTTATGTTACTATTAAAATTATCAAATTATTATATTATATATATATATAATATATATATATATATATATATATATATATATTATATATATATATTATATATATATATTATATTTGCAAAGTATAGAGAGTAACTTAAAATTGATCTGGTAAAATTAAATTGCAAGGGGTTCTAAATGGATTTGCAACAAGATTTTCAATTTATAGAACTTGGTAAAGCACATTTACACAAAACCATGTATAGAAAAGATTATTCAATTTTCTTATAGTAAACAGCATTGACATAGATTCGCTATTAGTGTTTTTTGTTTGCATGAGACCACAAACGTGACCCATGTAATAGTACCAGGAGCTAAATAATTATGAAGCCCTAGACAACAGAGATTTTGTAAAAAGATTTACAATCTATTGCATACCATTGAGCAAATTATCAAAGTTATATCATTATATACATGCAATTCATTTTTTTTAAAACCTTATCGCTATTTCCATAAAGTTTGAATTAGATAAAAATGTTATTTTCTTTTCAACAAGAGAATATGATAAATTAGTTGTTTCTTTGCATGTCAGAGTGTGTTTTGAAATAGTTCATAATGTTTTTCCAATATAGCTTTGATTACATAAATAAAAGCTACAGACGCACAATTTTAAAATTCTTGGGAATGAAAAAGAAACATGACGTGATCTACCTAGAGGTCGAACCATGTTCATTTGATAGCATGTGAAAGGAGATAATGTTGACTTGCAACCATGCATGGGCATGGCAAGGAATTGAGCCGATCCTATGCATGTGTGATTTTTTTTTTGGCTTTTCAACAAAGACCTAATTCAAATGAAATTGGTTCCAAGCATTGAACTTTGTGATTGTAGAAGCTATGGGTCATGGAATTAGGGTAGTTTTGAGCTTGTTAAGGAAGGGGATGGTATGTTCTGTTGGCTTGTGATGTTGGGAAGAGAAGAGAAAAAATAATTTAATATGTTTCTCATGAAGAGACCTAGACTGAAGAAGATTCTTTTGTCACGGCTTGGTGTTGGCTAATCCCTTCAAGTTAGGGTGAGACTAATGTGAACTCTGGTGTCTCATGGCATTTTTTCAAGAGGGTAGAAAGGTTGGGAAATTGATGAAGAGAACAACTGGGACAATTGGTGTTGATGTCCCCAAGGGCCCCCAATTTATACCTTGATGTAGAAAAGGGACCTCTCTACTTTGTGCCCACATAGACTAATGGATTAGGTTTTATCAGGCTTGCAATGTTACACTAATGTGGTCCTATATATATGAAGAGCATTAATTCGACTTCTTCCGCTAGTATTCAGACATCCCAATGTATTATTTAAATTTTTTTATATATATTCTCCATAACATCACATTCAATAATATGTAAATGATGTTTATGTGGTAGAGGAAGGGAGTATGGTGGGTTTTCATATGCCAAAGGCAGCACGGATAGGACCTATTGTCTTTTTCAGTCTCAACTACATCAAAGAAAATTGGCTACATCAAGGGCATTGACTCATATGTTATCCATGGCACAGTGCATGGTGCCACACTTTTGAAGGCAAGTTTCCGGGACGTGTTGCCTTATAGGTACCAGAAGGAGCTTTTCATCGTAGCTGAGGATATGTAGAGGGGGAGTTGGTTTATTATGTTAAGAAGGCCAATCTTTGATACCATGATATTCAATACACCACTAATGATATCCAAGGGAGGACTAGGATACTTGTTTATTGTTATGTCTTTGTTTCAATTCATATTTTTAGATTTGCACATGACTAGGAAAATTGTTTGCTAATATGTCTATGTTGCAATTTCCATTTTGAGACTTGAAATTACAAGAGCACGTTCATTTCGATTGATAGCATAATATAACAAATTACAACATTTTGACTAAACATAATTCAGTGGTTAAAAGAAAGAGAGTAGAATATAGCACAAGTTTGCATTGGGCATGTCTCAAAATATTTTGACTAAATAGAATTCGGTGTTTATAAAACTATTTAGTTGACAAGAATTGAAACTTGCATATACCAGGACAAAAAAAAAATTGTGGATAGTCTTTCGAAACATTTAAATTTCTATGTGCTTGAAAAGTATAGTAATGTTGCTTGTTCCTTCGACATTGACATTTAATATCTATAATAACATGGTGTATTGTTTTTTTTACTTTTATCATCCCTACATGAGGAAAAAAATAATACAAAATTCTTATTGATGTTTACATAAATAGAAAATTGCATCATTTTTCCATATGAATAAAAAGTAAACTTGAGAGGAATGGGATGATACCTGAGGAGAGAAGAGGAAGTTGCTAGTTGGAACTTTGGGTTGTTCTATTTTGTTTGTTGTTGCTCTCAGCGTTCAGAATCTCATTTTCACCATTGAGAGTGAAAAGACCATGTATCTGTAAATTCCACAACATATAAATTGTTGTTGTTGTTGTTGTTTTCACCATTGAGAGTGAAAAGACCATGTATCTGTAAATTCCACAACATATAATTTTTTTTTATTTTTTTTATTTTTTTTTTATTTTTTTTTATTTTTTTTTTTTTCTCTGCAGATATTCTTGGTAAGACATAATAGTTAATTCAATAATTAGTTGCTTTAGACCTAGACTACTAGTGCAACTGATAAAATGCATAAAAGGAAAAATGGCAATGCTACTTCTTTTTGCAATTTTTTTCTTGGGTGTTTTGTGTTTCCTTGTTGTTCAAACCTGCAAGTTTGTTTGTTGAAATGCAAGTGGCAATGGTCAGGAAAAATGCAATTAGTAACAATGGGTACATGCTAACAAAAGGCAAGTAGATATGGTATTTGTAAATATTTACCATTTTTGTCTTTGCTAGTTGCAGCTTTGATCCATTGTGCTACTATAGCTGAAAGGAAATTACATTAGAAGATTTCTTTGTATATGGATGCAAAGCATGCTTGCAAAAGGAAATTAGTAAATGGTTAAGATTCAATGGCAACAAAAAGGAGGGGAAATGGTTTACTTGCAAATATGGAAAGTGTTCAAAATGTTTTATGTTTCATTTTCATCCCAGTCCATTATGAAACAAATTGTGTCATGATTTGGCCAATATGTATCTAGTTTGTAGATCTTGTAGCTATGTTTTATGATAGACCATACATGATCAATAAGCGATGTGCACAAATAGGAATTTGTATCTACAAGGAAACAAAGGTTGTGGCTATGCATATATTTTGTTTGTTTCTTTGTTCTATTACTGCTTAGACGCATTTTAACATTGAAATGTCTTACAATGAGCATTGGTTTTCCAATAGCTATATTGGAGAATTATTTTTCAATAATACTTAGTATATTGGGCAATGTAGCATGGGATGTTGCATAAACATTAACAATTCTGATTTCCATTCCATGTAAAATGATGTTTTCCATAAGTTCTTCTACATTGCCTTCTTCAAACTATATATGTTCAAGGATTTTATGCTTTGTTTGAAATATATGAGCAATCCATATTTTTTATGGTTATATATGCAAGTGAAGGTTTTTAACCTTTGCTGCAGTGTATCTTGCCATTAAATGTGTCTCTTGAAAACACAAGATGTCATCATCCATTAGATCATAGTTTTTGAGTACATTGTTAATATAGATTTCTAGGTTACGAGTGTTTAATGACAGAATTGATGTGCATGGATGTGTGTACAAAGACTGGAACTTGAAATCCAGCTCCCATTTTGCATTTTATCATAGATGGTCTATTTCAATTGTTATTCTTTGTTCAAATTTGAAGTTTTGTTTCTATAAAGGATTTAATAGGAAAATTATTGCATGTTCCTAACACGAGATAAGGTTGTGTATACTAATCCATGAGTTTGTATCCCAAAAGGATCAAATGCAAGCTTGTCTAGTGTGAGACCCTATGACCTATGTACTGTGCATGCACATTCCAATTGAACAAGAAATTTTTTTCTTATTTTGATATTGTTTGTCTTTGTTGATGGTGTAATAAGTTTTTCTACTCACAATATAGGGATCCAATCTTTGGAAATGCCTTCACTATATAAGCTAGCCAATTTTCTTGCTTGCCGATGTCCTACGTTCATATTGACAAACTTGATCCATATGAAATCAATATCATTTGTTTTTGTATAATATTTAATGATTCCATCAGCTCCATTTATAATGACATCTTGTGAATCATAATTGCCAGCATAGATTTAAATTAACATATTTAATTTCATGATTATTTCTGAAGGCAATGTTGTTGTATCTAAATGTGAAGGAAAATCGTTGTGGTTTTCTTCTTCTTGGTCAACTGCATTGATGACAATTTCCTGTCCAGGAACAATTGCTAACCTTTTTTTGTTATGCAAAGCAACATATTTACTTTTACAAAATAGATAGAGAGAGCAGGGTCAATAGGTGTAGGTCTGACACAATTTTTGTTCAAATGCATCATATCATCTTCTATTTGAGTGTTTGTGTGCATTCTATTCAATATTGAGATGAATTTCTCATTTTTTTGACACATTATAGTATGAAATTCATAGCATTTTACATTTTCTTTCCAAAAATCATATACATTCAGTTGTTTGTTCAGAATAGGTTGTCCAAATATCAGGGAATATTGTATAGGTTGTGTTTGATAAAGATCACCACAAAATATAAAGTCAGCATTTCGAAAGTAATTTTTCTAGACATGTTTAATGTTTCTTATTTTATCATCAATGCAAAATAATAAGTTCCTTCCTAGAAGGGAAACTTCATCAATGAAAACTAGTCTCATTTATTCGTAAAGTTTTCTGAGTGCATCTAGTGTTTCATTGTTAAGTGGTGTAGGAGCAAACTTGTTAAATGGCATGAGAAGTGAAAAATGGATAGTTGTTCCACCTGCATTACATGCATCTTTTCCTATGTATGCTAGTATCGATCCCTTTGGTTTCAAAGGATCAGTTGAATAGTGTGCATCATAAAGTTGTATAAACATTTGGAATATTATTTTTGTTTTGAATGCTTTCCTAGTTACATCTCCTCCAATTATAAATAGATACAATGGTTTCTCTATGTTAATAAATTTTTTCATTGTAGTGTCTTTGATAATTGCTTGTTGCTCCCTTTCGAGCATTATTCTTATCTTGAAATATTTCGCATTCTCAAGTAGAAATGGATGTTCAGAAAAATTGAATCCAATATTCAACTATCTTTTTCTTCCATGGTGATGGGAATATTGTAGATCCAAATCATATTTCTCTCTTATGTGTTCTATGGTTTTTGTTTTTTAATTGTATTATTGGAATCCATGGAATTGTTTTGGATTTCATGGATTTCATTCTCTAGATTGCCTCATAGTGGGTTGATGTTATATGTGAATTTGGATTCATTTATGTTTATTGTGTTTTCATGTAATATATAAGCAGCTTCCCATAACACCAAGTTTTCTTTCAATGCATTCTTAGTTTTTTCAAATGGGACATATAGCAAAATCTTTTACCTTCAATAGTTTTCATAGTCAATGTGCTTCTTGTATTTGATGAATCGTATTACCTTTGTTTTCTTTCTTTTTGTAATAGGAATTCCATTTTTGTTGTACCTTGACACAAATTCAATGAGGCATGTATGATTTATAACATAAAGTCTAGCGATGTAATAATCAATAATGGAATTACACCTGACATTTTTAGAATTGTCATCTTCTTATCTTAGCAGGAACGATGATTTGAGGATAAATGTGTGTTCATCCATTGGTCTTGTATTTATAAATATGCATTCCCGTGAACAATGGTTCAATGGTAGAGAAAGTGCTATATCCACTGCTTGCTACGCCGAGATCTATTAGAGATTAAGAAAAGTGTTTCCCAATGAGTGTATCATTTCAATAGCATTTGCTTTGATCTTTTCATGTTCTCTTCTTATTATTTTGAATGAATTTGTCATCAATTTGTCAATTTTTTTCATGTAAGATGTGCAATACGATGCATGTGCATATGAATTAAGCACAAACTGGGCATCATTATTTGCATTCCATGATTGTGGCATGTTATTTGCAAATATTATTGTTCCAAATTTGATAGTGGGTTTCCTTTCAATAAAATCATCAGTTGTTTCAATGTACTTTGTATTGTTACGATGTAATAATCTTCAATCAAATGCATATCATCGAAAAAATCGTCAAAACTATTATTGTTATCGTATTTTCTAGTTTCTAGGATACCATATAATAATTTCACTCTTTCATTCATTGTGTCATCTAAAAATACAATTGGTTCAATAAATTTTGTGCTTCTCATACGCAACATTGGAAAATTGTATCTACAATGTGAACTCTTTCTCTTTTTACCACTTTTTATATGATGGGGTTCATGTATTTTTGCAAGCTCTGGATCAAGGTGGTATGTGTTACAAGTCAAATAACTGTCGACAAATGTTCCAATGTCAGTGTTACTATTGACTCCATATATCGATGCATTTTCTACCCATAGCAGCCCATGCTCATGTTCGCTTCCTCTAGTTTGGAACTCAGTTACAAAGTAGTAATCTACTTGTTTCAAAAGAATGTTTTACCTTGAGATATCATTTTATTTAACGCATTAATTTTATGCCTATACTAACAACTACACATTACTACATTTTTCCTTATCAGATAATTAATGTTGCATTCCTCTATTATTTCAATATGTTTTTTTTTTCTTCTTTTGTCATGTAACCTGGTCAATGTGTTGACTAATAGAGCCCACTGATGTTCAGCACTTGTAAATGTAACAAAGAAAGTTGGCATTCCTTTTTGACGTATCATGGAAAATATAATTTTTTTCATTTGTTGCAAGAAATCAGGATATGTGTTTGAAATCCACGTAACCAATGTCACTTCTAAGAATCTCATCCAAGTTGGGCTTGTATTTAACTTATTTGGCTCGTAAATTTCTTCGTTTTAATTTTCCTTTTCTGATTCTTATTGAAACGCATGAAAGGAATTTTTCAATTATTATTCGTAATGTTTTGAAAAATAGATTAGTTGTGTGGTAAGAGAAATCACCACTATAATGGTTCAGCTCCCATTGCATAATTTTTTGGTAGTGGAATCTTTCAACAATCTCACTATCACGTAAGTCTCCAAAGAAAAGGGATGGAAATTTCATCTCCTTTGCATAGTTATCTCTAAAAAATCCAAGGGGTAGTTGTCCTTTAGCTGGAACAACCTCGATCAGTTTGTCTTGCAAATCATAGATGCATTGGGACCCTATGTATCCATGTACCAATGTTTCAATTGGTGTTTCATTTTTTGAATCACTGGTTGTTTCATTTTTGTCTTCAATGCCAATTTTTTCAGTTGAAGCATTTAAAGCAATTGATTGTAGAATGATATTCTAATCTCTATTTATTCTTATGTTTTCAACTTTATAAAGGTGTCCAGAACACAATTCTCTCAATACATTCATGACATTGTGCACACAAACTTTTCGTTTTTGAAATGCCTTTTTATATTCCAATCACCTTCTCAATGTAACAACGATTGTTGTTGTGTCCTCCATAGATTGTGATGATGCATTTTAGACAATGTCTGTTTGGATAGGAACATTGCTAATCGTGCCTGTTAAGCCCATTTGTGCTCATTTATAGCCCCATTGTCTTATTTATGAAAATGAAATTCTCAACAAATTGCGGCAATTTTCCATTTTGAAGTGCTCTTTTGCAAACTTTGTATATTACCCTTGTACAAAATTTTTATGGCTATCAGATAAATCTACATATATTTGTTCCAAGTCTTCTCTAATTCTTACTATATTCTTTTGGAACTGCAATTGTTTACATATCGAACATTTATTTTCAAGTGTGTCTTCTATCTTGGGTAGGTAAAAAGTCAAGGGATCTTTTTTGGACAAGCAACAATGTTGACTTTGTAATTTTTATTTACATGATATTTTATGATTCTTTGTTTCTAAATGTCGTAGTTGTTTTAATATATGGATTTTGATCTTACTAATTTTTTGTGTTTTCATTGGAAGCATGGCACATTGCAATGTGTCTTGATGCCTATGCGCATTTGTTGGCAAGGGTCCATGTTCAATGTGCAAGGAGGTTGTTCCTATTCATAGCATTTGAAACTATACATTGTCTCTATTTCTATGTTCATCTAAAATAAAAGGTGCATAATGAGTGTACAATGTATCTGTTCAAAGTGATATTAAGGTATATGTTTGGCTTGAACAATTGTTGCATTGGAAAATATTGAAAATGCTTCTAGTTAAAAAGGACCACTCTTGTATGTTCACTATGAATATTCTTATTTCCCCTTACAAGCAAAATGGCCCACCTACAAACCCACCTTTTTCACATTGTATTACCATATTAATAAGGTATTCTTGCCAATTTGCAACTCTTTTTTTACTTTTTATGACATCATTTGGTAGATACTTCTGTAAACAATGCAATGCTTCTTGTGTGTCCCGCTTATTGAATTGCAAAATGATTGGACAATGTAAATTCTCAAGGACCTTGTATCAAATCCATGCACTATCAAATAGAAAAGTGCAGAGAACATACTATCTCCACAAATGGATATAGGATTTGTCGCCTTCTATGATTCATGGTCTTGCATTTTTTCATTGATCGCTTTGCAATAGATTTGTATATCTTTGCAAGAAGGATAAAAGTATCCACTACATGTTATAATGATTTTGCCTACTTTATTGTACAACAATGGTTCATAATGACCATTAAGAGAATTTTCATCATGGAACAATATATGAAATGGGTTTGTTGTTTTTCTTGAATTGAAGAGAAGATATCTTTCTTTTTCTTGCTTGACCAAATCCTTATTGGTAAGTTCAACCATTTTGCCAACCAATGTATGAAAAATGTATCTCCCCATAATCCTTGTTGATTATAAAAAATAGCATTTGAAGCAGAGCAGGGAAAATTTTAAGAACCCCCCTAAATTTACATGTATAATAAATGGGCGAATCTCCATGGTATATAGGAAAATGGAAGGCGATTTTTATAATATATATTGTATATAATTTTTGGCTATCTCTCACCATGCATTGCGATTTTTTACTCAATATAAAATTTGTGTTATTGAATACACAAATGAAATCATTGCATTTCTTTAAAATATCTTTTGAAATCAAAATTACCGAAATTACATATCGATAATCTGGTGGGTGTAAGATAAAATTCACCCGTGCCATTCAAAGAAAGCATGAGAGATAAAATTCACCTGTGCCATTCAAAGAAAGCACGAGAAGAAACCTAATACTATATATAAAACCAAGAAAAATTCAAACTCATCACTTCTAGGGCCCTCATAACCACCTTGCCAATACACAAGTATGTTCCTGTTTGCAATTAGAAAAAATACCCAAATTACAATCATTTTACTCCACTCCTAGGGACCTCGTAACCACCCTGCCAATACACAAGTATGTTCCCGTTTGCAATTAGAAAAATTACCCAAATTACAATCTGTTTACTCCAGCATATGTTGGAAAGTTATAGAGGATGACTAGTGCAATCAATCCATTCCTTTTAGCCCTGGATTTGTTTCAGTTTAAAACAGAAGTATACAAATATACTTGTCCAATGTCTATGCTTTAACCATTCACCTTAAGATGTTTTACAATATAATTTCCTAAGTCTATTTAATATTTTCATTATCATAAAAACCAACCTATATCCATCTTAACTCCACATCTACCACTCTTAGGGGGATGAAATCTATTTATCCCTTTGAGCACTTGGTAGACCCAGAATTAACTCCAGCATATCTTGGAAAGTTATAGAAGGATGACTAGTGTAATCAATCCATTCCTTTTAGCCTTGGATTTGTTTCAGTTGAAAACAGAAGTATACAAATATACTTGTCCAATGTCTATGCTTTAACCATTCACCTAAAGATGTTTTTACAATATAATTTCCTAAGTCTATTTAATATCTTCATTATCATAAAAACCAACCTATATCCATCTTAACTCCACATCTACCACTCTTAGGGAGATGAAATCTATTTATCCCTCTGAGCACTTGGTAGACCCAAAATTAAGATGGATCTAAGATAGAATTTCCTCTTTAAATAGTCTATGCTCACATGAATACCATGGGTTATCGTAAACCTGAAGCTTAAAAATTACTATTAGTAATTTATAAAAATTAATAAAATTAATAGTTGATTTTTATTTTATTTTTTATTTTAACCAAGCTAAAATGTTTAACATACATTAAATTACAACCTCCATTTTTACTCTTGATCACCAAGCCCCGAGAGGGATCAAATATTTTTCACTCTATGCTAGTTTGCATATCACGATATTTGATACCTCTCAGGGGTCAGTAGATCCAGAGTAAAGATGTATCTATGCTGGTTTAATTCCCCCATTTAAATAGGCTACATTCCAGGTGAATACCATGGGTCAATACCATGTGCCATTTTGGTGAATACCATGGGTCAATACCATGTGCCATTTTTTTTTTATTAAAACTAATATTAGGGTTAATAATGTTTTTTTGAATGGTATTAATAAAAATCTAGTCCATGGTATTTGTCCCGTAGTATTTTGCCCATAGGTTTCACTTAAATAAAACACATTTTTTTAGCGTTCGTAAATATAAGGTGACTTATGGAGTAAATATAAAAAGATGTTTTATTTGTTTACCATACCTCTTGTTTATTTATATGTTTATTAATTACCATACCTCTTTTAGAAATATGGTATGTGGCCCATAAGATTCACTTAAATAAAACCTCTTTCTTGAGCCTTCATAAATAGAACGAGGGTTACGGACTAAATATGAAACGAGGTTTTATTTATTTACCATATGTCTAGTTTATTTATATTTTTATTTATTTACCATACCTCCACTTTACTTGTATTTTTATTTGTTTACACCCTTGCATGTATATAAGGTGACTTATGGAGTAAATATAAAAAATGTTTTATTTATTTACCATACTTCTCATTTATTTATATTTTTTTAATTTACCATACCTCTTTTATAAATATGGTATTTGGCCCATAGGATTCACTTAAATAAAACCTATTCTTGAAAATGGGCGAATGGAAGGTTGTAACTCCTAATTTCAAGGGCTAAATTTACCTTTTTTACCCCCTCCCTTAAAATAAGGTGGCCTATTTGAGGTGATTTGTAAAAATGTACTATGATACAAAATATTCGCCCACTAAAAATTTAAAACCCCTTAATTTCACCAAAGGGCGAACATTCGCCCCTAAAATTTTCTATGATAGCAGGTTTCTATGGGGCACACTAATAATAATATGGGGACAATAGGGGCACAATAATAACAATAAGGGATACAATGACAATAATAATGGGGGGATCAATAGTATTATAGGGACCTAACATGCCCCTTTCTTTCTGAAAAGTGTTGTCCTCAACGGTTGAGTAATTTTGGATGCTTTTGTTTAAAATTCTCATCCTCCCATGTGGAATCTTCAGCGGATAAGTTTTTACACTTTATGAGATACTCTGAAATTGATCGATTTCGTAGTTGTCGAGTTCTTGTTTCCGTGACTGCTTCCATTTCCAATATGAATTTTCCTTCCTCGTCAAGTTTTGGTAATATTATTTGAACTAGGAGCTTGTCTCCTATAACCTTCTTTAAACATCAAACATGGAAAACTGGGTGCACTCGAGAAGTTGCAGGAAGCTTCAATTTGTATTGTTGGGTTGCGTTATATTCTTTCTACGGTTAGCCCACACAGTTAACAGGGGGTTTAAGGGGTGCAGGTAACCCCACTCTATGGGGTCTGGGGCAGTGCCCCGGAAAATTTTGGTTTTGGACCCTATGTAAGGTTGGGTGGACCCACCTATGGTTTTGTGCATGATTTTTACACATGGTTTTGGATGCAATGGTTTTTGGTCCATGGTTTTGGACGTGATGGTTTTTTGGTCCATGGTATTGGATGCCTCGACATGCATAAATATGTATTGTAACATTGAAAGGAACATAATGAAAATTCAAGCCGGTAGTCTCAGTTTTGGGATGCAGGGAAAAATCTCTATGTATATGTGTTTTATGTGTTATGATCTCACATTGTTTATTTTCTGTGTTTTAGAATTTGTATGCAGATAATTTCTGTATGATGTTAAAACCTGCATTTGGTATCAGAGTTGTTTTGGCTTCAAGGGGATGCCTTTGATGCTGAGGGGTTTTTCTCGGGCCTATGGTAGACCTTGTTCAGTGAGAGATCTATGAGATTGATTCTGGTGGTGAAAGAAGATAGCGAGAAGTAGAAAGATAGAGATTGAGAAATTTAATGGTCAGAGTTTTGAGTTGTGGAAACTCAAGATGGAGGATCTGGTGGTGGATAAAGATCAATGGATCGCGGTAGATCCAGTTACTAAACCAACGGGAGTGTCCGATGAAGAATGGAAGAAGTTGGATCGGAAGGCAAAGAGCACAATATGATTGTGTGTCTCAGATTCAGTGTTGTTGAATGTATCAGGGGAAGCTACAATGAAGGCTTTGTGGGACAAGTTAGGGACTTTGTACCAATCTATGTCTCTGGTAAATAAACTGTTCCTGAAGAAAAAGTTGTATAACCTGAGGATGAAAGATGGATACTCGGTGATAGAGCACCTGAATGCATTTAATACTGTGGTAAGTCAGTTAGCATCTATTGATATTAAAATTTCAAATGAAGATAAGTGCATCAGTTTGTTATGTTCTCTACTAGATTCGTGGGATAGTCTGGTTATTGGAATAGGTAGCAATGCAACTGCCTTGCAGTTTGATGAAATAGTCTCATTCTTGTTGACGGAGGCGATGAGAAGGAAAAATATGGAGAGCTAGAATGGTGATGCCCTGTTTGTATGAGGATGGTCCTAGAACAGAAACAAAAATAAGTTATTGAGTGGGAGATCTAAATCTCTAGGAAACCTGTAAAGGTGATGTGCTGGAAATGCGGAAAGGAAAGACACTACAAAAGGGAAGTTAAATCTAAATCTCTTGATAAAGGAAAGGGATCTAATGATGCTCCTTCTACAGAGGCGAAAACCACCGTAGATGAAGGTGGGGATATGTACTTAGCTTCTTCAAGTACACATGTAGATCATGAAGCATGGTTGATTGACTCAAGTGCATCCTTTCACTTTGCTCCCCATAGAGAGTGGTTCTGCGAGTATGAGAAATACGATGGTGGTGATGTCTTCTTAGGGGATGATAGGACGGCTATAATCGTTGGTCACAGAAAAGTAAAGTTGAAGTTGTAAGGTGGAAGGGTTAGAACACTTCCAGGTGTTCTGCATATTCCTACATTGGCTAGAAATTTGATTTCTGTAAGCAAGTTGGATGATGTAGGTGTAAACACGATGTTCGAGAAGGATACATGCAAGATGGTTCAGGGAGCACTATTATTGATGCGGGAGTTCAGATTGGAACTCTGTACAAGCTGCAAGGTAGCACGATTGTTGATGGGTGCAACAGTTCTGTGGTTCCTGAAACTAGAGCAGAAAATCTAGCGGTCTCTGGAGAGAAGACCATGTTGTCGCATCAAAGGCTTGGACATATTGGAGAGAAATGCCTTCGAATACTTCATGGTAAAGGTATGGTAGAAGCTATGAGTAATAGCTCTCTGTTTTTTGATTTCTGTGAAAAATGTGTATATGGGAAGAAGAATCGGGTGAGTTTCTCCTCTGGTGGTAAGAGGGTGAAAGAGATATTAGAGCTTGTGCACAATGATGTGTTTACACCTGTGAAGGTTCCATCACTAGGTAATTTTGTGTACTATGTATCATTTATAGATGACTTCTCAAGGAATACATGGATATATTTCCTTAAGAAGAAATCTGAAGTCTTTGATAGGTTTAAATAATTTAAGGTTCTGGTAGAAAACTAGATAGAGAAGAAGATAAAGGTGTTGAGGCAGATAACGGTGGAGAGTTTTGCAGTAATGAATTTGAAGAATTTTGTAAGAAGTGTGGTATAGCACGGAAGAAGACTACATATACACCTCATCAAAATGGAGTTACAGAAGGAATTAACAAGGCGTTGATGGAAGGGCAAGAATCATGCTCAATGGTGTCGGGTTAGGACAAGAATTCTGGGTAGAGGTAGTGGAGACAACATGTTACCTGGTCAATATATCACCTTCATCAACATTGGAGGATAAGACTCCGCAAGAGGTATGGACTGGTAAGAAACCCTCTCTTTCACATTTGAGGGTATTTGGATGTGACGCATATGTACATGTTCCAAAGGAGAAAAGAACCAAATTGGATAGTAAATCTGAAAAGTGTATCTTTATTGAGTATAAGGATGGTTTAAAGGGTTATAAGCCTTAGAACCCCGTAACAAGGAAGGTTGTGTACAGCCGAGATGTGGTGTTCAAAGAGTTTAAAGATGTTATTAAACATGAAGTCCAACCAAAGGAACCTGAGAAGATAGAGTTTGAGCTTAAGGAGGAAGAATCAAACTCTACAGTAGAGGAGGAATTAGAAGATGAAGAGACACAAACTCCGGATGTGAGAAGATCAGTTCAAGAAAAAAGGCAGCTATAAAGGTATAGTCCATATTCTTTCTATTCAGATTTTGCTTTATCTATCACTGATGATGATCCCAAAACTGTGAAGGAAGAAGTAGATTTAGAGGATGGAAAACTCTAAAAAGAGGCCATGGTTGATGAAATCGCATCTTTGCACAAAAATGAGGCTTGGGATCTGTTGGAGTTGCCCACTGGAAGAAAACCCATTGGGAGAAAATAGCTTTTCAAGAAGAAGACAAATGAAAAAGGAAAGGTGGAGAAATATAAAGCTTGGTTGGTAGAAAAAGGTTATTCCCAGGTGCCGAGAATTGATTTTGGTGATATTTTTTCTCCTGTTTCCAAGGTAACTTCTATTAGATTACTTTTATATGTCATTGTTGCTTTTGATTTTGAGGTAGACTAGATGGATGTGAAGACAAAATTTCTTCACGAGGATTTGGAAGAGGAAATCTACATGAAGCAACCTGAAGGTTTTGCAGTGAAGGGTAAGAAAGAAATGGTATGCAAGTTAAAGAAGTCTCTGTATGGGTTAAAACAGTCACGAAGGATGTGGTATCCGAAATTTGATACATTTATACATGGACTTGGCCTCATCAGAAGCAAAGTAGATCACTGTGTGTATTTTAGATTAATTGATGGCCATGTTATTTATCTGGTCTTGTATGTAGATGATATATTGTTGGTAGGAAATGACAAAGAAATTATCCAGGATTTGAAGACCCAATTGTCCTCCAAATTCGACATGAAATATCTTGGTGCTGCAAAATATATTTTGGGCATGGAAATTAAAATAGATCAGACAAAGAGGAAGCTCTGGTTAAACCAGAGGAAGTATGTCGAGACAATATTGCAGAGGTTTAATATGCAAGATAGCAAATCAATGAATGTTCCTATTCTTATAGGTGTAAAGCTATCTATTGAACAGTGTCCCAAGACACAAGAAGAGGAAGAGGACATGTCTCGTGTTCGATATGCAAGTGCAGTCGGTAGCTTGATGTATGTGATGGTATTTACTAGACTAGACATTGCACATGCAGTGGGAGTATTGAGCAGGTTTATGTCAAAATCAGGGAAGGAGCACTGGGCAAGAGTGAAGTGAGTTTTCAAGTATTTGCGTGGCACTAGTAATTATAGTTTGTGCTACAAAGGAAAAACAGAATTGGATAGAGTGTTGGATATTCATGGCTTTGTTGATGCATACTAGGATGGAGATCTGGATTAGAGAATATCTACAAGTGGGTATGTGTTTAACCTATTTGGAGGTGTAGTCAGTTGGATGAGTAAGAAACAATCTGTAGTGACACTATCAACTACAGAGGTAGAATACATGGCAGCCACTCATGCAAGCAAGGAAGAATTTTGGTTGCAGAGATGTGTTCATGTATGTGGTTAGTATAGGGAGTTATAAGGATAGACTGTGACAGCGAAAGTGCAATTTTTTTAGCAAAGAACCCTGCATATCATTCAAAGACAACATACATTGATGTTCAGTATCACTTTGTGAGGGATATGATAGAAAACAAAAAGGTGTTGTTGGTAAAGGTGGACACTTTGAAAAATACTGCAGATGCATTGACAAAATCTGTGAGCTTTGAGAAGTTCTCTTGGTGTAGAGAATCAATGGGCATTGTAGGGTTGGATAAATGACTAAGCTTTCTTTTGGCCCCCTGTGGAAAGAAAACGACAAGTGGGAGAATGTTGGGTTGTGTTATATTATTTCCACAACTAGCCCACGTAGTTAACAGGGGGTTTGAGGGGTGCAGGTAACCCCACTTTATAGGGTTTTGGACCCTATGTTAGGTTGGACAGACCCACCTATGTTTTTGTGCATGATTTTCGCACATGGTTTTGGACGCAATGGTTTTCGGTCCATGGTTTTAGATGAAATGGTTTTTTGGTCCATGGTATTGGATGCTTCAGCATGTATAAATATGTATTGTAACATTAAAAGGAACATAATGAAAAATCAAGCTGGTAGTCTCGGTTTTGGGATCTAAGGGAAAATATATATGTATATGTGTTTTATGTGTTATGGTCTCGCATTGTTTATTTTCTATGTTTTAGAATTCGTATGCGGGTAATTTCTATACGGGGTTAAAACCTACATTTTCTATAAGAGTTGTTATGGCTTCAAGGGGACGCCTTTGTTGTTGAGGGGTTTTGCTCGAGCCTACGGTAAACCCTATTCAGTGGGAGATCTGTGAGATCGATTCTAGTGGAGAAAGAAGATGGCGAGCAGTGGAATGATAGAGATTGAGAAATTTAATGGTCAGAGTTTTGAGTTGTGGAAACTCAAGATCGAGGATCTGTTGGTGGATAAAGATCAGTGGATCGTGGTAGATCCAGGTACTAAACCAACGAGAGTGTATGATGAAGAATGGAAGAAGATGGATCAGAATGCAAAGAGCACAATACAATTGTGTGTATCAGATTCAGTATTGTTGAATGTATCAGTGGAATCTACGATGGGAGCTTGTCACCTATAACCTTCTTTAAACATGAAACATGGAAAATTGGGTGCACTTGGGAAACTTCCGGAAGCTCTAATTTGTATGCCATAGTACCAATCTTTTGCAACACCTTGTACAGACCATATTACTTTGGTGATAATTTATTATCCTTCCTAGCTAGCTTGAGGGACATTTGTTTATATGGTTGTAGCCACAGGAATACCCAGTCACCTACATCAAAACTTCTTTCGCTGCGATGTTGATCTACTTGTTTTTTCATTCTATTTTGTACCAATGTGAGGTTATCCTTTAAGAGTTTGAGAACTTGTTGTTGATGCTTGATGTGATGTTCCACTGCTTTAACCTTAGAATTTTCTATTAAATATGATGTGATGGATGGTGGATGATATCCATAAAGTGCCATAAAATGGGTCATTTTTGCTATAGTATGGAAGCAAGTGTTATACCACCATTCAACTAGAGGTAACCATTTGACCCATTGGGTCTGTTTATTAGATACAAAGCAATGAAGATATCCTTCCAAACAATTGTTTACTATCTCAATTTGCCCATCAGATTGAGGATAATAAGATGAGCTATGAGCTAACTAAGTACTGATACAAGAAAATAATTTTGTCCAAAAATCTCTAGTGAAAATGGGATCTTTATCGCTTACAATAATTTTTGGGTTTCCATGTAACTTTTGAATTGTTTCAATAAATGCAGTAGAAACTATATGGGCTTTAAATGGATGCGATAATGCAAAAAAGTGTGCATACCTGGTAAGTCTGTCAACTACCACCATGATGACACTCTTTCCTTTGGAATTCGGTAAACTTGTGATAAAATCCATTGAAACCTTCTCCCAATGTTGGCTTAGAATGGATAAAGGTTGTAATAGACCTGTGGTATTAACTGTTTCAACTTTATTTTGTTGGGAAACTAAAAATTCTCCCACAAACTTTTGAATATTTGATTTAAGGCCATCCTAAAAAGGTCCCTTCTTAACCCTATGGTGAGTTTTATGCCCTCCTAAGGGAGAAATGTGCAATTCCATAAGAATCTTTTGTTTGAGTTGGGAATTTTTACATAGGTATAAGCAATCTTTATACCATAACAAATAATTTTTCTAGCTAGATGTATCAGATGTACTAGGATCTTGTTGTAACTTTTGAATGAGTGCCCACACTTCCTCATCATTCCTCCATTCATCCCTTCCTTTGTTTATCCATTCTGGTTGGATAATATAAATGGCACACAAAAATACTTCCACATCCTCATCCTTTCTTGAGAGTGCATCTACCACAACATTTTACTTCCCTTTTTTGTAGACGATTTGAAAGTCATAACCAAACTTCTTTTTGACCCATTTTTGTTGCCCTTCAAAGGATAATCTTTGTTCTAAAAAGTAGTTAAGACTATCATGATCCATTTTTACCTTGAAGTGCCTTCCCATTAGGTAGGGTCGCCATTTCCTAAGTGCATATAGTATTCCCAACATTTCCTTCTCATAAATAGCTTTGTGTAAATACATTCCTTTGATTGGATGACTTTTGAAAGCAATGGATCTTTCATCTTGCATTAAAACAGCACCAATTCCATTTCCTAAAGCATCACATTCTACAATAAAGGTTTTTGTGAAGTCTGGTGTAGCTAAGACCAGTGCTTGGGACATTGCCTCTTTAAGATGTTCAAAGGCATTTGTTGCTTCTAGAGTCCATGAAAATGCATCTTTCTTCAATAATTTTGTTAGAGATGCTGCTATTCTCCCATAATTCTTAGCAAAATTGCAATGATACCTTATCAACCCGAGAAATCCTCGGAGATGCTTTATGGATATGGGGATTTTCCATTCCTTAATGGCTTTAATTTTGCTAGGTTCTACCTTAACACTTTCATGAGATATAATATAATCTAGATATTCCACCTCTTGTACTCCAAATAAACATTTGGAGCTTTTTCCATATAATTGTTTCTCTTCCAATAGTTTGAGCACCCTATCAACATGCTCAACATGATCCTTCCAACACTTACTGTAGATTAGTATATCATCAAAAAATACTAACACAAATTTTCTAAGGAATGGTTTTAAAATCGAATTCATCAAACCATCAAATGTAGAAGGTTCATTGGTAAGGCTAAAAGGCATGACCAAAATTCATAATGACCCTCATGAGTTCTAAATGTTTTTTTCGAAATGTCTTCAGTCTTCATTCTGATTTGATGATGTCCTGAAAGAAGATCCAACTTGGTGAAGTAAATTGATCCATGAAATTCATCCAATAATTCATCAATAGCAGGAATGGGAAATTTATCTTTAATAGTGAGCTTGTTGAGCTCCCTATAATCTGGACACATGCGCGCCAATCCATTATTTTTGTGCACCAATACTACTGGAGCAGAGAAAGAACTTTGACTAGGTTGAATTATACTAGCCTCTAGCATTTCTACAACCATTTGTTCAATTTCACTGTTTTTATCATAGGGATATCTGTACGGCCTGATGTTTGGAGGAACACTTCCTAGAATCAAATGAATAGCATGATCACAATCATGAATAGGTGCGAGTCCTTTGGGAGTCTTAAATACCTTCAAATAATTGTCCAAGACTTTTTGAAGATTTGGAGAAATATATGATTTTGATGTGGGAACCTCTAGCGAACATAATTGTGCAATTACGCCTCATTGTTCCTTATTTAGAACCATTTTCATACCGTTAGAGTTGATTATCTTTCTTGGTTTCCCTGCAATACCCCTTAATTCAACTTCCTTTCCTTCTACGCAAAATTTCATGAAAAGTTCTTGAAAAATAAAAACTATTGTACCCAAGGATTGTAGCCATTGGACTCCTAGTACAACATCAACACCACCCATTGGAATGGAAAGCATTGGGCTATTCAATACATATTCTCCAATGGATAGCTTGATATTATGGCACTTTCCAGAGAAATTTATGGTTCCTTGACTTGAAACCATCACTTGACACTCTAGTGCTGGATATATGAAGCAATTCAATTCCTTGGCTATCTTACAATGAATAAAATTATGGGTACTTCTCGAATCAATCAACACTATTACCTTTTTCTTCTTGATATGTCATTCTATGTTGATAGTTTGAGGAGTGGTAATTCCGACCAATGCATTACAAGATATGGTCGGATTCATTTCTTCTTTATCCAGGTTTGTTCATGGAGTATATCCTCTTCTTTTGACATTTCTTGTTCCTTTTCTTCCTCCTCTTCACAATATATGTAGAATAATTTCTTTTCAACACACTTATGACCTTTAGTGTATTTGCTATCACAACTGTAACAAAGCCCTTTTTCTCTTTTTTCTTCCAATTTTTTTGGTGTCAACCTTGAAGGTTGTGGAAGGCTAGGGGAAACAACAGTTCCATATTTATAGTTGTGAGTGGTAGGCTTCTTGGTTGCCATAATTTTGCTTTCCATTTTTCTTGCTAACCTGAATGCCTTCTTCAATGAATCAGGTCCCCAAAGGCAAACCTCATGTTGGATATTATCCTTTAAAGTCCCTATGAACACATCAATCCTATGCTCTTTTGGAATACTCTTACCCTTATGTTTAATTTTTGGAAGTTGTCAATGTGCTCCTTCATTGAACCCTTTTGTTTGAGATTTATCAATTAGCTAAAAAAGTTGTTGCTTTTTTTATCTTCATAATGTGCTATCATTTCTTCTGTAAAAATTACCAAGTGAAAATTTGTTTACCAAAACAAAGCTATTGATACCACACAAACTGATTTGGTTATAAATATAAAGCTGCAATACGTACCTTTTCTTTGTTTTTCACATTATCGAGATCAAAAAATTGCTCTATCTGTAGTATCCATGTTTCGGGGTTCTTGTCATCAAACTTCCTCATATTGATTTTTGGAATATGGTGGGTCTTCAATCCAATATTAAAGTCTATGAAATCATGATTAACATTTCTTTTTTTCTCATCATGAGTTTCCTTTACTACCTTTTTACCATTAGTAACCATTTCTTGGAGCAACTTATTCGAATTTATCTTCAATTCTTCCATATTCACATCCATGTCGTTCATTTTAGCGTTCATGCCATTCATCTTAACTTGCATGCCATTCATATTAGCATCCATTCCATCCATCTTAGCTTCCACACCATCCATCTTAACTTGCATGCCATTGATATTAGCTTCCATGCCATTCATCTTGGCTTTAGTTACCTTTTGTGAAAACGAAATTTGTTGTACTTGGTCTTGTAATTTTGATATATCAAGTTGAATTTCTTCCTCTTCTTCACAAGTCATCCTAGAGCTTTCAGGTTGCTTACTAAGTGTTTCCATTTTCTTTCTTCGGTACATCAATTAATGCTAATAATTCTTCACTAGTCCCTTTGAATTCTTTCAAACCAACCTTATGCAAAATTTAAAAAAACTACACACCTTTTTTATTCACTTTGTAAGATCTTGCTATTGAATGTATTGTATCTTTGTAACTGTGGATCTTGAATATCTGAAATCATGTCCTACAGTAGCCCTTTGAGTGCCCTTTCTAATCCGACAAGTCTGATCAAGATTGGATTCTCCAAGGAAGAGTTATGTCAAATCTCCCACGGTGAGCTGATTATAGACTAGTTCTGTAAAGAGAATTTGTACGAAGTGCCACATGTCATTGTTTCAACCTTAGTACCTGAAACTAATATATAGAAAACTACAGGTCGTTTTTTTTTTAAATTCTTACGAATTTTCAATCTGATGCTCAGAACAAAAGTTATGATGATTTTCCCCAGGTTACCTGTTTGGAATGTAATTCGGGAGTACGTAAAAACCCTAACTTCAGCAGATCATATCTCCAAAAATTTATCACGACAAGCTCTAAAATTTAGACCCAAAGTTTAGAATGATTTTGGCTCAAATGGGATTTTTTTTTTTAGCTTCTGAAATGTTGCAGAAAAAACGTTATAGCGAAAATTCCATGATGACCTGTTTGAAGCAGTGAAACCGTAGAATCCAAAGCTCTGATAACAAATGTTAGGAAACCAACTCACAAAAAGACAGAAAAGATAGATCAACGCCTTAGAATTCAGCCTCTTCGAGGGGGAAACCTCCTTTGCATTATGTAAATGAACAATTATTGGACGATACAAATGACTAAACCTCCCTTCTATATATAGGATTCTAAGGGGTCACACAATAATCAAGCTGACATAACATTATTAACATAAGGGCACAACAATAACAATAATGGGTTTCTATGGGGCACATTAATAACAATATGGGAACAATAGGGGCACAATAATAACAATAAGGGATTTAGTGACAATAGTAATGGGGAAACCCTATTATTACAGGGACCTAACACTCTGCATGTATCACTATAGCACATTATAAATAATATATTCATGAATATAGGTGATAATAGTGAGTTTTAAATTAAAGTCATGTAATAGTTAATGCCTTTGAAAATAAATTAGATAGAGAAGGAAGAAAGAAGTCATATGTAGATCAAACAAAGTATGGAAGTTTGGAAAACCAACACAGTAGTTCCGCTTCATGATTAACTGGATCATATCATTCTATGTATTAGTGCATACATTTGAGAATGATATGGGCGTAAATGCAAAGGTAAATTCTTGCTTCTTAATTAAAGTTGAGAAAGAATCTCGAATTGTACACGAGGAAAAATAGTTAAAGGAATGCGGTTAAAAATATAATCATGTAGATTTCGGAAGGAAAAAGTTTATAAATAATCCTATAGCATGCATTTTGTACAAAGGTTGACCGTAAAAATCAAAATAAAAGAATCAATAGTTATATATGTATGGTTCAAAGGAATGTGGTGCTGAGAAGTATATTTACATAATAAAATATAGAAGCTTAGGTGAAGCTCCCTAATGACGTTCGTCCACTTTTACTATAGTGCACATAAAATTAATAAATATACTATGGATAGAAATGAAGTAATATTAATTATTGTACCTATGTGGTAGGTTGTTGTTTAGGTCATGCATAGGTTGTTCAAGTCATACATAATTTAGTTGACTACTTATGAACATAATGCTTGTAGAAAATAATAATAATAAATTGTCTTTTAATAAGGAAGCATGGAATATGTTACTTACTCCTATAAATTAAATAAAATTAGTATTCTACAAGTGAATTTTGTAAAATGAATGGTATACCCATCCTTAATATTAAGATGAGTGAAGATTTCTAATTTCCTTCATGGGACATAATAATTAAATAATTAAATATTACCTCAAAGTACTATTTTGGTTTTTATTATATGAAACACATGATTGGGTCAAATTACTAAACTTTGTAGATTTATTTGGTAAATTGTGAGTTCCACGCACACATAGACCAAAAATCAGCATTACAGAGATATTATGTAACATCTCCAGCTACCGTACATTGCATAACTAAATAGTAACATGTAATAAACTCTCAATTTGTGATACCATGAGGTAGTTAGGGTTCACTATGGTGAAACTACAGGAGAGTAACCAAATTTTTTTACATGAAGGGATGATCTTGAGATAAGGAGAATAGGCGTATCAGTCTTTTACCTCTCCCAGTGGTTGCTATCATATGCCAAATCAAAAAGAAACAATTAAACTACTTCTTGGAAATTTCCCTTTTATATTTTAATCTTAGAATGAATCGAGGCCTCCGGGGGAAAGGAATAATCATTTTTGAGAGGATTTGTATAATATGTTAAGTCGTTGAGGACTATGGATTTCCTCTTTTGTTTTATGAAGCTTTTTTTTTGGTGGGCAATGTAACAAAGGACAAAGGAAAGTTTTTCCTCAGCTAGACTCCACGGATATTAGTGGCACTATATGGAAGGCGCCAATGTTCAAACTAGAGGGTGGAACTTCATTCAAGAGTACGGTCGTATTTTAGATATGGATCCCATGGTTTCATACGAAAAGGCCTCACAACCAATTGTTTTTCTCTTATGAGAGTCAATTGCCCAGATAAGCGATCATGCTCTTTAAAAAAAAAATCAAATTTGCATCTTGTGCATAAAATAGTGGAAATTAATGTGATTTTCTTGAAAGTAAACATAGGTTTATAAGTAACTTGAAAATTTTATTTTGTGTTAGTGATTATAGATACACATATATATGTGCATTATTATCATATATTTTTTATGGTAAAGAAAATAAATCACTGCATGTAGATAAAGATTGTTATTATATATTTTTCTTGGTAGAGAAAATATATTACTACATGTAGATAAAGATTGTTATTACTATGTATAGAAAAAGATTGTTATTATAAATATATTTACAACTTTAAAAGATGAGTAACCTTTCTTGTCTTTATATGACATTGAATATGCCTTTTATGTAAGAAAAGATAGGATGCATGCTCTTTTCTTAAAAAAGGAATGGATGAGTAACCTTTCTCGTCTTTATATAGCATTGAATATGCCTTTTATGTAAGAAAAGATAGGATGCATTCTGTTTTCCTAAAAAGGGATTTCATAGTCATTTTTCTAGAAGTGAATATAGATTAAAGAGGGTAATTTGTGAAATATCCTCATGGGTAAGATATGTCTTTTGAAAAATAATACCTAGTTATGAGAAAAAATCATAACCTATTAATAGATGAAATGCACGAAGATAATATATTTCATAGGAATCTTCTTTGGAAATAATATGTTTTCCTTGGGCGTGAAAGATAAGTTAATGGTGTTAGTTCATTTGCAAGATTTGCAAAAGTTATATGTTTTTGTGAGTAAAAAGGTAAATGGTTTGTGTGTTGCATATTGGATAGCTTGATTTGATCACATGCTTGAATGCATAAAAGGTTACCATTATTATTATCTTAGCTAGACTTATGCCCAAAGAAAGGTTGATTATGATACTTTCTTGAAAGAAAATGCATCAGAACTTTGTTATGATACTTTCTTGGGAACAAATGCATAGTAACTTTGTACATAAATGATAGAGAAACTATGTTGGGTTCTTGAAAATAACTATGTGAAAATAACACATATGCACACATGCAGAAGCATAGAAACAATAGTTGATTACCATAGTTGATTAACTATTGTGTTAGATATTTTGAAGAGAAATATGGATTCGTGTGCAGAAAAGAGTAAGTATTATGGAAAATAAAACAAGTAGTTACTTGGAATAAATGTACTAGCTTTCCTTTGTAAAATACATATATCCACATGCAAGAAATAATTACTAACACATTAGTTCTAGTTTAGAACAATGCATGTCATTGTGCATACAATAGATTTTGTAAATATATCTATCTTCAAAAATATGTTTTTTCGAAAGGGACTTACATTTGCATGCATAATAATAATGTCTATCGTGTTAGCTTCGCCTTAGAAGGGAACATCTACTATATTGGGAATATTACTTAGTTACATGCACAAAGAAGAAGCTAAGGGGCTACCTCTATTCAAATAAGTGTTTATTTAATTACATGCATGAAAAACAAAGATAAGTTTCTAGTATCCTTTAAGTGAAATGGATGGTTATAGTGGTTTCCTTTGCATTTGAATGTGTGATCGTGCGAGAATGATCATAGTAATGGGGTAATTATTTTGACATGCTTGTATTTATTTATACATGCACATTGTTGTAAGAAGAAGCATGTTGTGATATTATATTAACATCTCATGTATGCACATGAATAGATGTTAAAAGATCACTTTCAAAGAATGATTATTGATTGATTAATACTTTATCTAGTCATGTTACCAAAGATTGTTGTCGATATCAATGACATGAAAGGATGGTAATTGTGCGAAAGACAAATTATGTGTAACATTGTGATACATAAGAACTAATGGTCAATGCTGATGAGTACGAGTTGTAGGATGGTCCATTGATGGGACGATCATGCCACAATCATATAAAGAGTTGTCATTTGTGGGTAAATGATTTTTATGATCATTGTAATAGATTTTAGCTAGGTATGCTTTATTTTAATTGATATTTCATTGTAGTATTTAAGGGATGGACTCCCTTATAAACCATTGAGTGAGGGGTGAACACCCTCACGAGCGTTTAATATTAAAATTGAATGTTTGATGGCTTTCAACCTACAGGGTTTCCAGGGTATATCAGTGTTCAACGATGTGATTTCTTATTATGTTAGTTTGATGATATGATTCATTTCATATTGTGATGTTGATAATGTCAAGTATGTGATTAATTAATGTGGTTAAAAGAATCATGAAATGGATGCAAGATTACATCATACAACTTATGTTAATATACTACCAGATTGGTTTCTAATGGCTATGAAACTTACTATTCCTCTAATAAAGTTACTTTATGTACTAATGAACATTCTATTTAATGGTTAATGAGGAATGTGGAATAATGATTTGGATAATTACTGGTGGATAATTTGTATAAAAAATTTCTAACTCCCTACATTTTCATGTGAGGTTAATAGGGTATGTTACAAGTGGTATCAGAGCAAACGGTTGTAGCACTAGTGCCTTGGGAATTGGTAAGTGGAAAAGAAATTAAGGTATGCCACTAGTGGGCATTAGTGAAGGAATTTACAGGGTAAGTTCCTCAGATAGAACACCAAAGGACACCACTCATAAACATATCACATATCAATACACTAATATTGTTGATGTGCTTAAAACCCTCAAAGAGGGAAACCGTCTAAGGCCTTAGCCAACATGACCACTTCAGGAAATTTATTAATAAAAGAAAGAAAGATTACATAAGCTTCTCTCATGAATGGTCACCCTATAAGTAACCCTTCGTTCTCTTTAAATAGAGATCATGGACTAATCAGGTGTTAAGCCACAGATTGAGTGTCGGTAATACCAAGGAGCAAATGAATCATCGGATCACTTAATGTTTAGAACATATCGTAACTGTCAGATTGTATGTTACAAAAGTACATAGTAACAAAACACACTTTACCTAACTCTACACTAGACCAAGTTACACTTAACTATTTCCTATGTGTCAGAATATCCTAACATCCCCCATTAAGAACAACTTGGGATAGGATTGAAGGAGGTACAATTATGACACAATAGGAGAAGGAAGGAGGCATTAGATCCTATCCCCCCTTAGTGACAACTTCTTGAACTCCAACAATAAATCGATTTTTAGTAAACTTCGCCTCTGTGAGAGCCTTTGTAAATATTTATGCAACTTGATCATCGGTTGAACAATATTTATGAAGTGCATGTGTATTTCAATGTGTTTGTTGTGCTGATGTTGGACTAGATCTTTGCGTAGTTGAATGGAACTTTGATTATCACACCAAAGTGTAGTCGGATGATGTTGCTAAAATCCAAACTTTGACAGCTTCTGACATAGCGATAGGGGTTCCTTATTACCTTCTACAGTGCCACGATACTCTGCTTCTACTGAAGAAAGAGAAATGGAACTTTGTTTCTTACATGCCCATGTAAAAGGTCAAGAACCAAGAGTGAACACATAACCTGTAGTAGACTTCTGATCATCAGGTTCACCAGCCCAATCAGAATCAATGAAACCAACCAATAGAGGAGATGCTTCTGCACTGTAATGAATCCCGAATTGAATTGTACCTTGAACATAACGAAGTATTATTTTAGCTTATTTCCAATGACTTTCATGGGGGTTTTGCATAAACTGAGCAATAAGGCCAACAACAAAGGAAAGGTCAGGACGACTATGGGTCAGATACAAAAGTTTCCCTACAAGTTGATCGTATAAGGTAGCATCAGCTTACGGGGAAGTACAAGTGACTAAAAGTTTGACTCCAGACCGAAAGGGAGAAGGGGCTTGCTTACAGTCTTCCATGTGAAAGTGGTGTAGAAGATCACATGAATACTTGGAATGGGAAAGGGAAATACCTTCCATGGATTGTAAGACTTGAAGACCAAGAAAATATGCAAGTGTCCTAAGTCTGTCATTTCAAACTGCTTTTTAAGGTTAGACTTCACTTGGTTTATAAGGTTGGGATCACTACCAGTAAGGATAAGATCGTCAAAATAAAGAACAAGAATGATAAGAGACTGTTGAGGCCTCGGAAATCGTTGCCACAACATCGGGGATAACCACCCGGTCCGGACCTTGGTACAACTCCTTTTCCGTTTGGAATGGTGGCTCCGACTAGAGATAACGGGACCAGTTTCCCGATAGTGAAATAAAAGGGATGGATGGGTGATGAATAAATTGCTTAAATGATAGGCGACTAACTTATTCTATTGACAAAAATAGGGAAACTAATACTAATCTCGGGAACAACTTATTCATTCATAATGTAGCGTTAAATAATCTTTATCTATTTATCAGGCATATAGATGACTCTGTAAAATAAATAAAAGTTGTTCAATCATTCAAATATTGCTTCACATCAATAGTCACAATGAAGCAATAAATACAAATTACTACATTCACTGTTCATATCATCAATACATATATACGTCTGAAAGGAAAGCATGCGATAAACAACAAATAGTGGAATGCCTAAGGAATGCTGTGAAAAACACACACACATATATATATAAGCGATAATAGCAAGAGCGATTTCAACAACAATTCATATAATGAAAATGAATACAGACGCAGATAATAGTACCATGTGAGCTGTAGATCGATCCCAAATATCAATCGCTATTCAAAATTCCTTCTTCAACACAAAAATGCTTTCAAACAATGACAATAGTGCACATTTGCATAAAAGCCTTCTTCATCAAATTCGGAATAATTGGTCAAGTTTCATAAAAGAATATTCCTAAAGTACAATAGTGCAACTTCAGGGTTTAAGTCATATACAAAACTTTTACGACCCTTTATAAATGCATGAAAGGGTATATAAATGCTACTATGCTAAAAAGATCTATGAAACAAAATCCTACTAAATTGGTATCAGTAAATGCGGTCTATTTCTCAGGGGCGATCTGGCAGTCGGTGAAGTGAGTCATGCCTCAGGCTGTTTGCCCTTAAACCTTAGCTGGCTTATCGCGAGCATTGGTTCTACTTCTGGCGGTTTGTTGAGGCGTAAACTGAATTTGGCGGCGAAGGTGGCATCCTGAATGTCGGGTATAATATACCCGACAGCATCGGTTAGGCACTTCAAGATGGCTCTTTGGCTGTATGGTTTGATTAAGAAGAACCAATAAGCATCCCACATCAGACTGTTGATTCCAGCGATCAATCTTGCGCTTTTCTCCAGCTCCAGATAGCATGAGTGCTGCAGTATATTTGTTGTTTTTAATTGACCTGGAGTGCATTGGGAAATTATGTTAGATAAAAACAATGTATTATTCACTAATTCAACCAAATTTCCACTGATTGTCCTGCATCTGGAAGTTTCTTGTTCTGCTTTCATTAGTTGTGATTGCCATTCTGTGAATAATATCTCTTTGTGCGATTCCAGAATTCTTGGTAGATTAGCTGCCCGGCCTACATCTGAATCCCACCATTCTAAAAAAAAATTCAGTGTTTCTTCGGCCTGATCCAAGTCAGCCCTTGCTTTGTCTACCCTTTCGCTTATAGACGCTGCCAATTCGCACAATGGTTTTGCTCGTATAATGTGTTGACATAATAGCTTAACCTGATTAATCAATCCCTTATTTAGCTGGAGCGCTTCTGCTTTGAACTCATCTATCTGAGGGAGATTTTTCGTTTGCTCAATTTGAGTGGTCAATTGAGCGATTTGTTCATCTTTCGCTTTCATTGTTCCCTCAGTCGATATTCTTAACTTCTCCAGTGCCGTTGATAGCTCCTTTTGCCTTTGTATTGCGCCTTCATCAATTCTCTGCTTTTGCTCTTGTAATTGCTTGGGTAGCTGGTTATTGTTCTGCTGCTGTACTAGCAATTCTTTCTTCGCCTGCTCTGCCCTCTGCTGAACCTCTCATAGTCTCGCCTGTAGTGAAGAGATATCCTGATCCTTGGCTTTTAACAAATTGCTCACCTCCGATGCTTTATCAATAGTCGCCGTCGAATATGCTCCAGCGAACTGTGATAGCTTGGTTAAGTCATCAGAGGGGTCGAATTCCTCTTTCCATACAACATTGCCCGTTACTGTTAATTCAGGGAATGGGGAAGGTTGATCAGTTCTTCTCCTTTTTCTCTGTCGCTTTACGACGGCTTTATGCTTGGGGCTGTAAAATACATCTAAAGGGGGGATCTCTTCAATTTTCAAAACGATCTCTCCCGTTGGATCTTTAGGAATTATCTCTAGTTCTTTTGTTTTGGGTAGGCCGCTAGTTTCACCTGAAACCAGTTTCGATGTCGCTTCCTGTGTATCACCTTCTTTTGAAACCTCATCATCTTTCGAGCACTCTAAGTTATTGATGATTGTACTGAATTGATTCCATTGCTGGAGCAAATTCGGATCAAGTAATGGATAATGATTATCCTTAGAGCTGCTCTCTTCTTGGGTCTTTGCCTGGGTTTCTTCTTGTCGCTGCACATTTTCCTGAGTCACCTCCTGCCTCTGGCTATGCGTTTCCTCCTGCTGCTTTGATGTAGTAGGAGGTGGTGTATTATATCGCTGCTCAGACTCGCTTGACCTGGTTGTTGTCATTCCAGTTGCTAACAGGTCTAGAGGCAGAGTTTGCAACCTCTGTTCTCTAATTCTGTTAAACTCAACTAGCCCTTCATCATTATAAACATTTCTAGCAAGCGACTTGACTTGATACAGTGATTCGGCTGACACAAACAAATCTTCGAATTTGTCTTCTTTGTGCTCGACCTTGGCCAATTTGGCCTGGTCGAGCGCATTGTAAGCGATCTTTCTTGGATCATACTGCCTCCTTGGCAGAGTAGCCAGAGTGAGCAAATTCATTTTCCCGGCTTCCTTCTCTGCATGCTTGATATCATGCAGGGTATATACTCCAATTCGTAATGGAAAAGAAGGCCAAATATGTTTTTTTAGCTCTTTTTAGGGTTTGGGTAACCCCTTCAGCGCCGATTTGATAAGCTACCTCCCTGGCAAGTAGCTTATCAGGGATGTAAAATAGTAGCACATGTGGCTTAGCCTGGCTGCCAAAAAATCTGATGTAGGTGAATTTCTCCTCCCCAAACCAACTTGCTACTCCAGTCAAATCTACCCCTGCTTGCTCGGAAATTTTCGAGGCAGGCTTATTAAAAATTGAATAATGAATTGGCAACATAAAACCATTGCAGATTTGGTACAGGTGGTGCTTATAACTAGTCTTCCATAATTTTCGATGATATATGTGGATGGGTGTGGGGTCTTGCGAAGTCCACCTCCATCCCAGCACAGGAAAATCAGAATTAAAACACAACACATCCATAATATAGGCACTATAATAAAATGGCGGAATAACCCTTTGTGTGACACGATAGTCAGACTTGAAGTCGAGAATGGCTTTGGCTAATTTGTCGGATAATATGACTGCCCAATCCATGATTTCTCCACTACATGCTGCCTCTATTAGGGGAACCATTTCTATGGTGAAATTGGCAGAGTCATGCAATCCCCATAGCCTACACATCATGATTCCAGCATAACAGTAAGGAGAACACAGGGAGTCAACTGAGTACTTACCCGAGGTTTCTTGCTTGTGTTTTGCTGGATTCTGTCTCCAGCCTGGAATTGGTTCAGACTCCGTCTCATTCTCTGCTCGAAACTTCTCCAAAAATGCAGCATTATATTTCTTCTTTTCTTGAGGCAGGTGATACATTAGCCTTAGGTCTTCGGCTCGAAACAAACCGAAAACCCTCTCGTCCGCAGTTTCAAACAGTCTATTGATAATTGGGAGCTCTTGGATTGCCCACCTTACCACATCTGTGTAAGGAAGAAACTGCTCCCGAGCCGCTAGTCAACAAAATCCTTTAAATTGGCATCAAATTTACTGGTATTATCACATAAAATCTCTACTTCGGTCACCATTGGCCCTTCTGCTTCAATCAAATTATAAGTCCCTTGCCAAGTGGTCCTGGTGAGTCCTAAGCATGTTGTATCTGATATCAGCCCTTTGTTCTTTCCAATTGGATCAGCGACAGCTAGCCCTGCGGCTGGCGGAGCAGTAGGCATTGTAGTCTTGTTGGATTTCTTTCCCATTCCACTTTCTTCTATTTCTATGGAAGAATTCTGCGCAGAGTGAAAGATAAGCGCAACACATGCAACAATATCATGAATCGAACATAATGAAATATATATATATATCTTGGCACATTCATAGTAATTAATCGACTTAAGGTGGCCTTAGGATCAAATACGTGGATAGGCTTCAAGCCTGCTTTTCTTATTAAATGGTCATTACGGCCTGTCAGTCTCATTAATTACAATTGCTTCGATTAATGGATGAATGATTTATTTGAAGCATGTTTAGGGTGATTTGGCGGTTTGAACGCGGATGAGCAGCTTTTCCAAAGGATATGGCCTTAATTACGAATAAATCATATCAAACTGCGTTTATGACTGCTACTTTGAGAACTGTGCCATTTACCCTTTACGTAATCAGGCATCGGGGAAATGCTAAGTTATTGCATTGGTTTTTCTTGGAATCCCCGATCGCCGATATCTGATATCGCATCGCGTCGGGCATAGCTGGTAGGGCCGTTTAGGATGAGGGCATGGTGAGTCACCGATCGCCGATATCGATATCGCATCGCATCGGACGAGGGGAAGCTTAATTGTGTTTTAGATGTTATCGCCGATTGCCGATTGCTGATTGCCGATTTCACATCGCATTGCAGCAAGGATCGTTACTCGTGTTACTTTATTCTTTGCCAATATCCGATAGCGATTTCGCACCGGCGAAAACTAACATGTCCCTTACGTTGTGTTTTCTTTGTCATTGCGATATGCGATCTTGCGATCACTTTATCGCAATGATAAAGATAAATCGTTTTATATTGGGGTTTTTGATTGGTTTTATTGAAAAAGCCTTTTGTGAAATAGAACTTTAAATTGATACCAATTTGAAACAAAAACTTAAAAAAAGGGACCCATTTCACATTATAGTTTTGGAATTTTAATGATATGAAATGGGGGGTTGTTGTAGGGCACAACAATTAGCGATTCGCTGGGAGAAGCAGTTATCTCTAAACAGTATAGAAATACTTAGACTTTTTCATAATAGAAATTTTATTCAAAAGGGAAAATTCTAATATAACTAGATATCGTTGCATTCTAAGGAAACAAAACTTTCTTTGCTAATTTCCTCTCTTGTTGAAAATAGATACATTCTAGATTTTTTAAACTGGCACTTATTGGTTGATATTGATAAAATAGGAAACTTTTCCAAATCAACTATTAAAATTAACTCCTTTGCCATAGGTAGAGCCTCTGCTGCCAGCAAACGTCCATAGTCTCGGCAGGGATACCTTTTAACCACATCAATTGTCTATTGTCCTATTCACTTCAGAGCATGATTAACAGAATGAATTCAAAAACATGTTTTTTCACATTTGTTTTCATTTTCTTTTTCTGTTATTTTGTAAGATAAAAAGTCATTGTCCTGGTGTGGTGGCCAGTTGATTGACAATGCCATTCACTGGTAGTAATCTAACCGAACAAGCTGGCTCGTGATGAGACCCCTTGTCTTACAATTGAAGCCATTACCCTGTTTTGGTATGCAGTATTGGTAATGTCGGCCAAACTATTTTGCTATGATCATGGTTAGTAGGCTTGTAATAAGACCTCTCAACTTTTATATCTAGTATTCTTGGAATTACATCCTGAATAATCATGAACTTAAGTAAAATGGGATAGACAATTTTCCTCCTTAAGGTAGGATGGATGACAAGGTAAGGGTTTGAGATGTTGAATTTAGACTAGCTTCTATTTTAATATTGATAACCTTTTTATAACCAATTTTGAAAAATCTAAAAAGATTTACAAGACTTATACTTCAAGAGGAATTCACTAGGATTGTATTGTAATTTCAGAATGCAATTATAACTAATTTCCTAGAAATTATTCCTTTTGTTTAATACTTCTATTTATTTAAAAGTAAATATCGCATTGCTTGTTTTTGAGAAACTATTTAAATACAGCAAATGTCAAATAGAAAATGCCTTACAGTTTTATTTTCTAGTTTTTCTACAAACTATAAAATGCTATTTAAAAGGAGAAGGGGTTACCTCCTCACTTGAAAAATTTCTTTAAGACTAGGCAATTAACAGGGAGAGAATCTCTCAACCCTGACAAATCTTGTAGCATGAAGGTCGAATGGCCTATTTTTTCACAGATCTGAAACGGTCCAAGCCACATTTTCTGGAATTTGGTGTGTTTTCCTTTATCTTCATGGGATTTGTCCCATTTCAGGACTAAATCTCCAACTTGGAATTGCTTAGAACGAGATGAGATTGAATCAAATGATGACTTGATGATCTGCTGATGTTTCACATGAATAATATTGGCTTTTTCTCTTTGTTCTTCTAATTTCAGGATTTGGTCATGCCTAAGTTGTAAAGAAGAAGAAGGATTTTCTTCAATAAATTGAACTAGAGCTAGAGAAGGAAGAATAAGATTTGTTGGTAGTACAGCTTCTTTTCCATAAATGAGTTTAAATGGGGAAGAACCTATAGAAGCCTTTTGCATTATCTTGTCAGCCCATAGTGCAAATATTAAAGATTTGTGCCAGGTCTTGTGATTCTGTTTGATAGTTCGCTTGATAATTTTAATAAGGTTTTTGTTTGTAGATTCTGCTAGACCATTACCCTGAGGATAATAGTTAGCTGAGTATTTGAGTTTGAAACCTCTTTTGATTGCGAAATCAAACATAGCATTGCCTGAAAGGTAAGATGCATTATAAAAAACAAGAGCATTCAGGACACCAAACCTGGTAATGATGAATTGATCTATGAATTCAATAATGGCTTCAGAGTTTGTTGTCTTTAGCAGAATTGCTTCAACCCACTTGGTGAAGTAATCGGTAGCAGTAAGGATATACTTGTGCTGTTTGGAAGAATTAGGAGTAATTTCTCCAATAATGTCCAATCCCCATTGCTCAAATGGCTGTTCAATGTTGACCGGTTGCAGGGGAAAGGCTGATTTCTTTAGTCTTCCACTCGAAGTTTGACAACTTGGGCATTTCTTTGCATATTCATGAGCATCTCTAAACAGAGTGGGCCAGTAATATCCGACATGGATGACTTTGTGAGCTGTTGTATCAGCTCCGAAATGGCCTCCTACTGGTCCGTCATGCAATTCCTGCAAGACTCTTTGTGCTTCCTGTTTTTCAAGGCATATTAGTAAAATGGAATCATAATTTTGTTTAAACAAAACATCATCAATAATGGTAAAATTTTTTACTTTCAATCTTATTGCCCTTTTGTTTTTGTAGGACAAGTTGGGAGGTGCATATCCATTTTTTAGGTAAAATATTAAATCAGCATACTGTGATTCAGAATCAATGACACTTACCTGATTGATGATTTCAGGTTGATCTGTATCACTTGATTCCGGAATGTTGGACGCACCTGCCAATAACCTGCAACTACCTTGGCCTCTAACAATCTTTGCTGGCGTTATTTCTATGTTGTATTCCTGAAGTGCTGTTACCAAATTTGCCCTTTTTTCTCCCAGTTCTCTCTCGATTAACAGTTGTCTAACTGAGGAGAAAGGAACTATAACCTTTGTATGGGCTTTCAGCAGGAATGGTCTGTAATGTTTAACCACTTTATATACAACGAAGACTTGTTTTTCTACTTTAGAATAGTTTAATTCTGCACCTTGAAGATTTGAGCTATAGAATGAAATATGTGCTTCCAAATTGTGATCATTGATCTGCGTAAGTACTGCAGCGTAAGAAGAATCAGATGCGATGGTATACAATGTAAAATGATTAGAAAAATTTGGAGTATTTAGAGCTGGGGCATTGATTATTGACTTCTTGATTAGTTCAAATGCTTCCTTTTCTGGTACTCCCCATTTGAAGACTGAATTTTTCTTAATCATAGGTTGAAGTGGTAAAATAATTTGAGAAAAATATGGAATAAATCTTTTTACAAAATTAATTTGGCCTAAGAATGACTGCATGGATTTCTTATTATGTGGAAAAGGGATTTCAGAAATTTCATTAATCCTGTCTGGGTTGATATAGATGCCATCTTTAGATACAATAAAGCCTAGGAGCTTACCTTGATCAAGAGCAAAGAAAGATTTCTTAGGGTTCAGAGAAATACCGTATTTCTTATAGCGTTGGAAGATTTGATTCAAATCTTGCAAGTGATTGGATCTCTCTCTTGAAAATACAGTGATGTCATCTAAATAGACAACTACTATTCTATTAATTAACCCTTTGAAAGCGATGTCCATCGCCCTTTGGAAAGTGGCTCCTGCATTAATAAGTCTGAAAGGCATTTTCTGATAAGCATATGTTCCCCACTTTGTTCTAAAGGTGGTTTTGAGTTTGTCATCGGGGTGAACCAAAATTTGATTATACCCTGAAAATCCGTCCAAGAAGGACATTAACTCTGAACCAGCCACTGATTGGAGTATCTGCTCCATAGTGGGTAATGGGAAATTATTTTTTATACTTGCCTTATTTAAATTCCTGAAATCAATACAAATCCTTATGTCACCATTCTTCTTTCTGATTGGTACCATATTGGAGACCCAATTCGAGTGTCGTACGAGAAAAATAATCTTAGCTTTCAAGAGTTTGTTGAGTTCTGATTTTATCTGACCCTCTAGGTTTGGATGTATTTTTCTCAACTTTTGTTGAATTGGTTTCTGCTCGGGAAGCATTGGGATAGTGTGCTGAATAATAGACGTGTCATATGTTTTTAGATCATCATATCTCCAAGCGAAAACATGTTTATTTTTTCGTAACAGACTAATAAATGCTTCCTTTTCCTCTATAGAAAGTCCCAATCGTAAATTAATATTTTGAGGATTTTGTTCAGTGCCAATGTTTATTAATTCAAACCTTAAGATAGAGCTCTGAAGCTTTGTATTAGATACAGGTTTGAACCTGTCTTTAATATCGTAAAGGTCTTCAAGCTTCACTACACGCTTAGGGATTGAATTTTCCTCATGTTTACCTTGTATTTGAGTATCATGCTCATCTTCCTCAATGATTTGATTGTGATAGGATTTTTTAGAGGTCAGAAATTGTAAAATGTCTTCATCATGGTTAAACACTCTCCAATTGGTTACATTATCTGGAATGGATGGCCTAAAAAGTAATTCTACTGAAAACCTATTTGGACTTTAGTCTTCGGAAGGGAGCAGCTTGGAAGCGACATTGGCCAGCAAATCAGCTGCGGAGTTCTGCGCCCTAGGTATGGAAGATATATTGAATGCTAAGAAATGGGAGGTAAGTTCTTGTACCAGCGATTGATAATGCTTAAGATGGTTCGAAAGACAATGGATTGTATTCCTTACCTGCTTGACAATTATTTCAGAGTCGCCAAAGACCTTTAAGTACTGAACTTTGAGGCCGATTTCTTTATATAGTCCTTGGACAAGCGCTTCCTACTCGGCTGTATTATTAGTGCATTCAAATTCTAATCTACAGGACAACACTGTTTTTTCTCCTTGCCGGCTGACCAAAATGCATCCTGCTCATGATCCTTCACTGGACTTAGATCCATCAAAATATAAAGACCAAAATAATGAATTATCTATAGTTTTTGTTACAACATTCTCAGTAACATTAACGCATTTAGACTTGTCGGTCTGTGAAAAATTTTCGATCTGTGATGCAAAATTGTCAACTGAGAAAGGGGATTGCTGGGAAATATAATTGCCGAAAAATGACTCTGAAGAATAGTTTCCTAGGATATTATTGTTGAACGCGACTGGCTGATTTTCTTGTTCAAATTCTGTAACAGTATGGGTCATATGTTTCTCTCGATCAATATTTATTTGATTGGGCTTGCCCTTATAGGGGATCCACATATGTGACCAATCGGTGGAGATATACCCATGGAGTTTTTCTAACCAATCCCTGCTTAAAATCAATCCATAAAATTCAGGTATATCAGCGACTAGAATATCGATCCTTTGGACAATTCTTGGATCTGCTGATAACCTGATTGTTACAGAGTTTATTTCCCCTAGAACTTGAACTTTAGTTCTATCTAACTTCACGATGTGAATAGAAGACTTCTGGGGTTCTATATTCAGTTTGGAGCAAAACGAAGCAGGCATTATATTGGAAGATGCCCCAGAATCAATTAAGCAGTTGTGCAGATTTCGATTATAAATTTCATAAGTCAGGAGGAAAGGGGGGGTATGGGAGTTTGATCTATCTCCAATCAGAATTGTGTCGGTTGCCTCAACTCTACCAGCAGGGGGTTGTCCTGAGTCACTTGCAGCTTTAGTGGTGGGAAGAGGTGAAGAAGGGACAACGCTTAAATTCTTTGAGTAGTAATTTTTGCTGATGTTTTAATTTATTAAGTTCAAACATGTGATGTTTGCCTTAGTTTTCTTCATGTCATCGACAATGTTGTAATCCATCGAATCAGAAACTACCAAAGTTTTAGATGGTGAAGGTGTAGTAGAAGATGATGGCTGATTGTTAGATACTGTTGCGGCTGGCTTTCTAATGGGTACCTTTTCCTTTACAGCATTGGTTCCAGCACTCCTTTTCTTAGGATTAGCTTGAACAGGTTTGGGAGTACCTTTACTCCTTGTAGTGATAGGAAAGGCTTCTTGTTCGGCATCACTATCGGAATTAGGGAGTATAAAGTCCCACATTCCGTGACATTCAACTACTTCCTCTTCTTCTCCTTCGGATGGAATAACTGTTTCTTCCTCTTCTTCTTCCTTAGGATCTGAGTCTGCATATGATATAACATTAGGGGGTTTGGACTCGGGTTTCTTGAAATTCCTATATGGTTTCTTCGTTGAGGATTATGATACTTGTTTCTTGATCTCAACCATTTCGTTCGACATAGTTTTAAGGACTTTTTGAAGGCCCTCCATGTCATATGGATCCTTAGTGTTCTTTTTCTTAGAGTCGTCTTTAAAGGACACTTTTTTAGATTTTTTTTCTTCCAAGGCAGTTTTCTTTTCTAAGGCGATTACACTTTTTTCTACAATGAGTGCTTCCTTCATCTTTTCGGCTAATGTGGGCTGTTTGGCCTTATCAACGAATATGGAAATGTTTGAAGGCAAAGTAGTGATATACCACTCGCTTCTAACTTGTTCGCTTGGCTTATCATCAATGGGGATCTTTTTCAAGAGTTTGTTAAATCTGGAGTTGAACTCCTTGATGGGTTCTCTTGATTCGATCCTTAAATTTGAAAGATCATGGACAAGTGTAGCTAAGGATCTGCCATCACCGTATTTGGTGAGAAACTATTCCTGGAAGATATTCCAACTCGTGATGGATCCAAAGGGTAAGGAAAAATACCAAGACCCTGTAGATCCTTGTAGTGAATAGGGAAACAATCTTACTACCACATCTTCTTTAGTGACTCCCTTGAGATTGACTGAAAGCATAAAATTGTTAATATGTTCTTCTGCAAAAGTTCCAGCATCTGGATTGAATTTGGGTAACCATTTTTCGGGGTAATCGGGTAATGGATGTAAAGGTGCAGGCATAGTAACCGCACTAGGACTTCTCCATGGTCTTTGGGCCATTTTAGGATTACTGACGATTGCTTTTGGTGTTCCAGGTGCTTGAGGTGGAGGCAGAAGTACAAACTGAAAATATTGTGATGATTGAGATGAAGTCCCTTGGTGAACAACTATATGAAGTGGTGAAGTGGGTGTATGACTTCACACAGGTGATGATGAAATGGAAGATGATGGGGAAAGGGTTTCGCTACCAGAACCTTCAGTGGTCTTTTTGATCCTTTTGCTTTCGGGTAAAGGAAATTCAGGTGGCTCAATACCTAGCTTTTCACTTTGGAGTCTGGTAAGATGAGGGGGTAAGCGAAATTGCGAAGTGTGACTGCCTTGTGATACTTCAGATCTAGGAGGGGAAATTGAGAAGCCTTGAAGTTTCTGAATGATGGATTGAACTTCAGGGGACTCCCGACTTAAGTGTTCTGAAGTATGATGGAATTGAGAAGTAGTGGTTGATTCCTCTTCGTCTCGTCTGGATACTGGAGATTCAGAATGCGAACGAGATATTCGAGGAGAGGTGGAGGGTGAGTTACTCTTTGAATGGTCTGTAGGTGTTGGCTTACTTGCCATTCATAGCGGATGGCCCTCCTTATAGCGCCAGAAATGTTGAGGCCTCGGAAATCGTTGCCACAACATCGGGGATAACCACCCGGTCTGGACCTTGGTACAACTCCTTTTCTGTTTGGAATGGTGGCTCTGACTGGAGATAACGGGACCAGTTTCCCGATAGTGAAATAAAAGGGATGGATGGGTGATGAATAAATTGCTTAAATGATAGGCGAATAACTTATTCTATTGACAAAAATAGGGAAACTAATACTAATCCCGGAAACAACTTATTCATTCAGAATGTAGCGTTAAATAATCTTTATCTATTTAATCAGGCATAGATATGACTTTGTAAAATAATAAAAGATGTTCAATCATTCAAAGATTGCTTCACATGAATAGTCACAATGAAGCGATAAATACAAATTACTACATTCACTGTTCATATCATCGATACATATATACGTCTGAAAGGAAAGCATGCGCTAAACAACCAATAGTGGAATGCCTAAGGAATGCTGTGAAAAACACATATATATATAAGTGATAATAGCAAGAGCGATTTCAACAACAATTCATATAACGAAAATGAATACAGACGTAGATAATAGTACCATGTGAGCTGTAGATCGATCCGAAATATCAATCGCTATTCAAAATTCCTTCTTCAACACAGAAATGCTTTCAAACAATGACAATAGTGCACATTTGCATAAAAGCCTTCTTCATCAAATTCAGAATAATTGGTCAAGTTTCATAAAAGAATATTCCTGAAGTACAATAGTGCAAATTCAGGGTTTAAGTCATATAGAAAACTTTTACGACCCTTTCTAAATGCATGAAAGGGTCTATAAATACTACTAAGCTAAAAATATCTATGAAACAAAATCCTACTAAATTGGTATCAGTAAATGCGGTCTATTTCTCAGGGGCGATCTGGCAGTTGGTGAAGTGAGTCATGCCTCAGGCTGTCTTCCCTTAAACCTTAGCTGGCTTATCACGAGCATTGGTTCTACTTCTGGCGGTTTGTTGAGGCGTAAACTAAATTGGGCGGCGAAGGTGGCATCCTGAATGTCGGGTATAATATACTCAGCAGCATCGGTTAGGCACTTCAAGACGGCTCTTTGGCTGTATGGTTTGATTAAGAAGAACCAATAAGCATCCCACGTCAGACTGTTGATTCCAGCAATCAATCTTGAGCTTTTCTCTAGCTTCGGATAGCATGAGTGCTCCAGTATATTTGCTGTTGTTAATTGACCTGGAGTGCATTGGGAAATTATGTTAGATAAATACAATGTATTATTCACTAATTCAACCAAATTTCCACTGATTCTCCTGCATCTAGAAGTTGCTCTTTCTGCTTTCATTAGTTGTGATTGCCATTGTGTGAATAATATCTCTTTGTGCGATTCCAGAATTCTTGGTAGATTAGCTGCCCGGCCTACATCTGAATCCTGCCATTCTATAAAATTTGTCAGTGTTTCTTCGGCCTGATCCAAGTCGGCCCTTGCTTTGTCTACCTTTTCGCTTATAGATGCTGCCAATTTGCACAATGGTTCTGCTCGTATAATGTGTTGACATAATAGCTTAACCTGATTAATCAATCCCTTATTTAGCTGGAGTGCTTCTGCTTTGAACTCATCTATCTGAGGGAGATTTTTCGTTTGCTCAATTTGAGTGGTCAATTGAGCGATTTGTTCATCTTTCACTTTCATTGTTCCCTCAGTCAATATTCTTAACTGCTCCAGTGCCGCTGATAGCTCCTTTTGCCTTTGTATTGCGCCTTCATCAATTCTCTGCTTTTGCTCTTGTAGTTGCTTGGTTAGCTGGTTATTGTTCTGCTGCTGTACTAGAAATTCTTTCTCCGCCTGCTCTGCCCTCTGCTGAACTTCTGATAGTCTCGCTTGTAGTGAAGAGATATCCTGATCCTTGGCTTTTAACAAAATTTCTCACCTCCGATGCTTTATCAATAGTCGCCGCCGAATATGCTCCAGCGAACTGTGATAGCTTGGTTAAGTCATCAGAGGGGTCGAATTCCTCTTTCCATACAACATTGCCCGTTACTGTTAATTCAGGGAATGGGGAAGGTTGATCAGTTATTCTCCTTTTCCTCTGTCGCTTTACGACGGCTTTATGCTTGGGGCTGTAAAATACATCTAAGGGGGGGATCTCTTCAATTTGCAAAACGATCTCTCTCGTTGGATCTTTAGGAATTATCTCTAGTTCTTTTGTTTTGGGTAGGCCGCTGGTTTCACCTGAAACTGGTTTCGATGTCGCTTCCTGTGTATTACCTTCTTTTGAAACCTCATCATCTTTCGAGCACTCTAAGTTATTGATGATTGTATTGAATTGATTCCATTGCTGGAGCAAATTCGGATCAAGTAATGGATCATGATTATCCTTAGAGCTGCTCTCTTCTTGGGTCTTTGCTTGGGTTTCTTCTTGTCGTTGCACATTTTCCTGAGTCACCTCCTACCTCTGGCTATGCGTTTCCTCCTGCTATTTTGATGTAGTAGGAGGTGGTCTATTATATCGCTGCTCAGACTCGCTTGACCTGGTTGCTGTCGGTCCAGTTGCTAACAGGTCTAGAGGCAGAGTTTGCAACCTCTGTTCTCTAATTCTGTTAAACTCAACTAGCCCTTCATCATTATAAACTTTTTTGGCAAGCGACTTGACTTGATACAGTCATTCGGCTGACGTGAACAAATCTTCGAATTTGTCTTCTTTGTACTCGACCTTGGCCAATTTGGCCTGGTCGAGCGCATTGTAAGCGATCTTTCTTGGATCATACTGCCTCCTTGGCAAAGTAGCCAGAGTGAGCAAATTCATTTTCCCGGCTTCCTTCTCTGCATGCTTGATATCATGCAGGGTATATACTCCAATTCGTAATGGAAAAGAAGTCCAAACATGTTTTTTAGCTCTTTTCAGGGTTTGGGTAACCCCTTCAGCGCTGATTTGATAAGCTACCTCCCTCGCAAGTAGCTTATCGGGGATGTAAAGTGGTAGCACATGTGGCTTAGCCTGACTGCCAAAAACTCTGATGTAGGTGAATTTCTCCTCCCCAAACCAACTTGCTACTCCAGTCAAATCTACCCCTGCTTGCTCGGAAATTTTCGGGGTAGGCTTATTAAAAATTGAATAATGAATTGGCAACATAAAACCGTTGCATATTTGGTACAGGTGGTGCTTATAACTAGTCTTCCATAGTTTTTGATGATATATGTGGATGGGTGTGGGGTCTTGCGAAGTCCACCTCCATCCCAGCACAGGAAACTCAGAATTAAAACACAACACATCCATAATATAGGCACTATAATAAAATGGCGGAATAACCCTCATGTGACACGATAGTCAGACCTGAAGTCGAGAATGGCTTTGGCTAATTTGTCGGATAATATGACCGCCCAATCCATGATTTCTCCACTACATGCTGCCTCTATTAGGGGAACCATTTCTATGGTGAAATTGGCAGAGTCATGCAATCCCCATAGCCTACACATCATGATTCCAGCATAACAGTAAGGAGAACACAGGGAGTCAACTGAGTACTTACCCGAGGTTTCATGCTTGTGTTTTGCTGGATTCTGTCTCTAGCCTCGAATTGGTTCAGACTCCGTCTCGTTCTCTGCTCGAAACTTCTCCAAAAATGCAGCATTATATTTCTTCTTTTCTTGAGGCAGGTGATACATTAGCCTTAGGTCTTCGGCTCGAAACGAACCGAAAACCCTCTCGTCCGCAGTTTCAAACAGTCTATTGATAATTGGGAGCTCTCGGATTGCCCACCTTACCACATCTGTGTAAGAAAGAACCTGCTCCCGAGCCGCTAGTAAGCCAAATCCTTTAAATTGGCATCAAATTTGCTGGTATTATCACATAAAATCTCTACTTCGGTCACCATTGGCCCTTCTGCTTCAATCAAATTATAAGTCCCTTGCCAAGTGGTCCTGGTGAGTCCTAAGCATGTTGTATCTGATATCAGCCCTTTGTTCTTTCCAGTTGGATCAGTGACAGCTAGCCCTGTGGCTGGCAGAGCAATAGGCATTGTAGTCTTCTTGGATTTCTTTCAAATTCCACTTTCTTCTGTTTCTATGGAAGAATTCTGCGCAGAGTGAAAGATAAGCGCAACACATGCAACAATATCATGAATCGAACAGAATGAAATATATATATATCTTGGCGCATTCATAGTAATTAATCGACTTAAGGTGGCCTTAAGATCAAATACGTGGATAGGCTTCAAGCCTGCTTTTCTTATTAAATGGTCGTTACAGCCTGTCAGTCTCATTAATTACAATTGCTTCGATTAATGGATGAATGATTTATTTGAAGCATGTTTAGGGTGATTTGGCGGTTTGAATGCGGATGAGCAGCGTTTCCAAAGGATATGGCCTTAATTACGAATAAATCATATCAAATTGCCTTTATGATTGTTACTTTGAGAACTATGCCATTTACCCTTTACGTAATCGGGCATCGGGGAAATGCTAAGTTATTGCATTGGTTTTGCTTGGAATCCCCGATCGCCAATATCCGATATCGCATCGCGTCGGGCATAGCTGGTAGGGCCGTTTAGGATGAGGGCATGGTGAGTCACCGATCGCTGATAGCGATATCGCACCACATCGGACGAGGGGAAGCTTAATTGTGTTTTAGATGTTATCGCCGATTGTCGATTTCCGATATGCCGATTTCGCATCGCATTGCAGCAAGGATCATTACTTGTGTTACTTTATGCTTTTCCGATATCCGATAGCGATTTCGCATCGGTGAAAACTAACATGTCCCTTACGTTGTGTTTTCTTTGTCATTGCGATATGCGATCTTGCGATCGCTTTATCGCAATGATAAAGATAAATCGTTTTATATTGGGGTTTTTGATTGGTTTTATTGAAAAAGCCTTTTGTGAAATAGAACTTTAAATTGATACCAATTTGAAACAAAAACTTAAAAAAAGGGACCCATTTCACATTATAGTTTTGGAATTTTAATGATATGAAATGGGGGGTTGTTGTAGGGCACAACAATTGGCGATTCGATGGGAGAAGCAGTTCTCTCTGAACAGTATAGAAATACTTAGACTTTTTCATAATAGAAATTTTATTCAAAAGGGAAAATTCTAATATAACTAGATATCGTTGCATTCTAAGGAAACAAAACTTTCTTTGCTAATTTCCTCTCTTGTTGAAAATAGATACATTCCATATTTTTTAAACTGGCACTTATTGGTTGATATTGATAAAATAGGAAACTTTTCCAAATCAACTATTAAAATTAACTCCTTTGCCATAGGTAGAGCCTCTGCTGCCAACAAACGTCCATAGTCTCGGCAGGGATACCTTTTAACCACATCAATTGTCTATTGTTCTATTCGCTTCAGAGCATGATTAACAAAATGAATTCAAAAACATGTTTTTTCACATTTGTTTTCATTTTCTTTTTCTGTTATTTTGTAAGATAAAAAGTCATTGCCTTGGTGTGGTGGCCAGTTGATTGACAATGCCATTCACTGGTAGTAATCTAACCGAACAAGCTGGCTCGTGATGAGACCCCTTGTCTTACAATTGAAGCCATTACCCTATTTTGGTATGCAGTATTGGTAATGTCGGCCAAACTATTTTCCTATGATCATGGTAAGCAGGCTTGTAATAACACCTCTCAACTTTTATATCTTGTATTCTTGGAATTACATCCTGAATAATCATGAACTTAAGTAAAATGGGATAGACAATTTTCCTCCTTAAGGTAGGATGGATGACAAGGTAAGAGTTTGAGATGTTGAATTTGGACTAGATTCTATTTTAATATTGATAACCTTTATATAACCAATTTTGAAAAATCTAAAAAGATTTACAATATTTATACTTCAAGAGGAATTCACTAGGATTGTATTGTAATTTCAGAATGCAATTATAACTAATTTCCTAGAAATTATTCCTTTTGTTTAATACTTCTATTTATTTAAAAGTAAATATCGCATTGCTTGTTTTTGAGAAACTTTTTAAATACAGCAAATGTCAAATAGAAAATGCCTTACAATTTTATTTTCTAGTTTTTCTACAAACTATAAAATGCTATTTAAAAGGAGAAGGGGTTACCTCCTCAGTTGAAAAATTTCTTTAAGACTAGGCCATTAACAAGGAGAGGATCTCTCAACCCTGACAAATCTTGTAGCATGAAGGTCGAATGGCCTATTTTTTCACAGATCTGAAATGGTCCAAGCCGAATTTTCTGGAATTTGGTGTGTTTGCCTTTATCTTCATGGGCTTTGTCCCATTTCAGGACTAAATCTCCAACTTGGAATTGCTTAGAACGAGAAGAGATTGAATCAAATGATGACTTGATGATCTGTTGATGTTTTGCATGAATAATCTTGGCTTTTTCTCTTTCTTCTTCTAATTTCAGGATTTGGTCATGCCTAAGTTGTAAAGAAGAAGAAGGATTTTCTTCAATAAATTGAACTAGAGCTAGAGAAGGAAGAATAAGATTTGTTGGCAGTACAACTTCTTTTCCATAAACGAGTTTAAATGGGGAAGAACCTATAGAAGCCTTTTGCATTATCCTGTCAGCCCATAGTGCAAATATTAAAAATTTTTGCCAGGTCTTGTGATTCTGTTCGATAGTTCGTTTGATAATTTTAATAAGGTTTTTGTTTGTAGATTTTGCCAAACCGTTACCTTGGGGATAATAGTTAGCAGAATATTTGAGCTTGAAACCTCTTTTGATTGCGAAATCAAACATAGCATTGCCTGAAAAGTAAGATGCATTATAAAAAACAAGAGCATTTGGGACACTAAACCTGGTAATGATGAATTGATCTATGAATTCAATGATGGCTTCAGAGTTTG
>APFE030253250.1:0-35670 GCA_000404065.3 Pinus taeda | reverse complement strand
GGAATAACCCTCTCTGTGACACGATAGTCAGACCTGAAGTCGAGGATGGCTTTGGCTAACTTGTTGGATAATATGACCGCCCAATCCATGATTTCTCCACTACATGCTGCCTCCATTAGGGGAACCATTTCTATGGTGAAATTGGCAGAGTCACGCAATCCCCACAGCCTACACATCATAATTCCAGCATAACAGTAAGGAGAACACAGGGAGTCAACTGAGTACTTACCCAAGGTTTCATGCTTGTGTTTTGCTAGATTTTGTCTCCAGCCTCGAATTGGTTCAGACTCGGTCTCGTTCTCTGCTCGAAATTTCTCCAAAAATGCAGCATTATATTTCTTCTCTTCTTGCGGTAGGTGATACATTAGCCTTAGGTCTTCGGCTCGAAACGAACCGAAAATCCTCCCGTCCGTAGCGTTAAACAGTCTGTTGATAATTGGGAGCTCTTGGATTTCCCACCTTACCACATCCGTGTAAGGAAGAACCTACTCTCGAGCCGCTATTCTGTGTAGAAAGGAGTCGGCCAAGTCTTTTAAATTGGCATCAGATTTGCTGGTATTATCACATAAAATTTCTACTTCGGTCACCTTTGGCCCTTCTGCTTCAATCAAATTATAAGTCCCTTGCCAAGTGGTCCTGGTGATTCCTAAGCATGTTGTATCTGATATAAGCCCTTTATTCTTTCCAGTTGGATCAACGACAGCTAGCCCTGCGGCTGGCGGAGCAGTAGGCATTGTAGTCTTCTTGGATTTCTTTCCCATTCCACTTTCTTCTGTTTCTATGGAAGAATTCTGCGCAAAGTGAAAGACAAGCTCAACACATGCAACAATATCATGAATCGAATAGAATGAAATATATATATCTTGGCACATTCATAGTAATTAATCAAATTAAGGTGGCCTTAGGATCAAATACGTGGATAGGCTTCAAGCCTGCTTTTCTTATTAAATGGTCGTTACGGCCTGTCAGTCTCATTAATTACAATTTCTTCGATTAATGGGTGAATGATTTATTTGAAGCATGCTTAGGGTGATTTGGCGGTTTGAACGCGGATGAGCGGCTTTTCCAAAGGATATGGCCTTAATTATGAATAAATCATATCAAACTACCTTTATGACTGTTACTTTGAGAACTGTGCCATTTACCCTTTACGTAATCGGGCATCAGGGAAATGCTAGGTTATTGCATTGGTTTTGCTTGGAATCCACGATCGTCGATATCCGATATCGCATCGCGTTGGGCATAGCTAGTAGGGCCATTTAGGATGAGGGCATGGTGAGTCACCGATCGCCGATAGCGATATCGCATCGCATCGGACGAGGGGAAGCTTAATTGTGTTTTAGATGTTATCGCCGATTGCCGATTGCCGATTGCTGATTTCGCATCGCATTGCAACAAGGATCATTACTCGTGTTACTTTATGCTTTGCCGATATCCGATAGCGATTTTGCATTGGCGAAAACTAACATGTCCCTTACATTGTGTTTTCTTTGTCATTGCAATATGCGATCTTGCGATTGCTTTATCGCAATGATAAAGATAAATCGTTTTATATTGGGTTTTTTTGATTGGTTTTATTGAAAAATCCTTTTGTGAAATAGAACTTTAAATTGATACCGATTTGAAACAAAAATTAAAAAAGGGACCCATTTCACATTATAGTTTTGGAATTTTAATGATATGAAATGGGGGGTTGTTGTAGGGCACAACAGAGACTTACCCACTTTCTTGGTGTAGAGAGTATTGATAGAATGACACCTTTAAAGGTCAGTATGTAAAAGAAAGTTATCCATTTTGGCATATTAGAAGCTCGAGGGGCTTGCTTAAGAGCATAAAGGGATTTCTTAAGCCAAAATACAAGGCTGGAGTCTGGTTTTATAAAGCTAGGAGGTTGTTCCATATAGTTTTCTTCATGCAATTGCCCATGCAAGAAGGTGGATTTAACATCCATCTGATGTACTTTCCATTTGAAAGAGGCAGCAAGGGAAAGAACAAGGCAATTAGAGTTCATTTTGGAAAAAGGGGAGAAGGTTTCAGTATATTCAATGCCTTCAACTTGTGAAAAACCCTTAGCAACAAGACGAGCTTTATGTTTATAAAATTTTCCATTTGGTCCAAACTTGGTTCTGTAAACCCATTTGCATATAACAAGTTTTCGTCCCTTTGGAAGAGGAACAAGATCCCATGTATCATTTACCAATAATGAATGATGTTATTCATTCATAGTTGCATCCCAATCTGAATGGCTTGAAGCTTCTTCAAAGGTGTAAGGATCATAATTTGTTGAAGCTTGAGCCAGTAAAGAAGAGGCTCTATCGAACTGAGAATGTGTACGTCGATGATCTGTAGGATCACTTGCAAGAGCACCTGCTACATCCCGAGTAGCATAGACCCCATTTGGACGCTGAGAAGCTGAAGGAGGATCTAGAGAAGGTGGGGGAGGATTTTCATCCTTTCTGTCATCATCCGAAGGAGAGATATTTTCGGAAGTAGAAGGGATAGAGAGAACTGGCACATCCGTCGAGCGAGGCTTGTAGGCTGATATATTTTTAGCAAACTTTACAAATCTTCTAATGATAACATTTTTAGAATTAAGTGGAACTAGTTTATATCTATTGACATCTTCAAAATATACAACAAAAAATACATTTTTCACTCTTAGGTTCTAAGGATTTATGTTTCTCATCAGGATTATGGGCCCATGCTTCACTTCCAAAAACACGAAAGTGACTTACATCTGGTTTAATTGAGCTCCATGCTTCTTCTTGACTGATATCCTTTAAAACCTTAGTAAGAGTGTGATTTACTATGTAATTTGCATAGTTAATTGCTTCTACCCAAAAGTTAAGACTAAGTCCTTTATATTGAAGCATACAATTAACCATTTCCTTTAAGGTCTAATTATTCCTTTCAGGTACACCATTTTGCTATGGAGTATATAGAACAGTATGTTGCATTTGAATTATATGGTCAGTGCAAAAGTTGATGAATTTGTTGTTAACATATTGTCCACCATTATTAGATCTTAGCTTAAGAATTTGATGTCCAGATTGTTTCTAAACAGAGGCCTTAAAGGCCAAGAACATGTTAAATACTTCACTCTTGAGTTTTAAGAAGTATACCCAAGTGCGCTTGGAGAATTCATCAATGAAAGTTAAGAAGTACTTGTAGCGAGAGAATGAAACAAGTGGAAGTGGGCAACATAAATCACTATGCACAAGTTGTAAAGGGGATGAGGCAAGCCAAGAGGCATGTTTTTCAAAACTATCACGATGATGTTTCTCGAGTACATATCCGAAACAAACACCATCTCTGCAAGATACCATAGGAAGACACGTCACCATATTTTCTTTACATAGATTTTGAAGGGAACAATAGTTTAAGTGACCAAATTGCTCATGCCAAAGTTTGCTCACTTCATCATTATGAGCAACAAATACTGAGGGAAGATTTGATGACCCAAAATTGTTAAACTTATACAACCTTATAGAATCATCAGGAATGCCAGTAGCTAAAATCTGTCTAGGATCTCTTAGGTCCTTAATTACAACATCATGAGGTGAAAATTCAATGATTTTACCTTCACATGAATGATTTATTTGATATATAGATAGAAGGTTGCAAGATAAGGTTGGAACACATAATACTTCATTAAATTGACCATTATCTACATCACTAGTTCCAGTCCCTACAACACTAAGAGATCTATCATCACCAACATCTATATTTTTGGTGTTACAATCATTTAAAGAATAAAACATGGCCTTGTTTTTTACCATGTGATAAGAAGCTTCAGAATCAATGAGCCACTTATTAGAATGAGAAGAAGAAGATACATTTAGTGCATAACCAGACTCATATGCTTGACAACCACATAGAGAAAGTGTTATTCCTGAGGATGAAGTTGAAGTTGAAGAATGATCCAAATGGATGTTATGCTTCTTCACTGCTACTTCCAAGGCTTCCATCTTCTTAAAGCATTTGGATTCTAAGTGGCCATCTTGATTACAAAATTTCCAATGTCCCTAGAATGGCCACGCGGCCACATCAGAAAATTTATTAATAAAAGAAGGAAAATTTACATAAGCTTCTCTCATGAATGGTCACCCTACAAATGACCCTCCATTCTCTTTAAATAGAGATCATGGACCAATCGAGTGTTAAGCCACGGATCAAGTGTTGGTAATACCGAGGAGAGAATGAACGGTCAAATCATTTAATGTCTAGAACATATCTTGATTATCGGATTGTACGTTACAAAATTACATAGTAAAGAAACACACTTTACCTAACTCTACACTAGACCAAGTTATACTTAACTATTTGCTATGTGTCGGAATATCCTAACAATTAGCTCAAGTATGAGTATAACAATAATCATATTGATATATATACAGTAGGCTACTTTTGACATGAAATGTTTGATTCATGTTTATAATTGCATTGAGTAGTAAGTAATAAAGGCTGCTGCAAAAATATTTTCATGACATTGGAATCTTGACGAGGATACAAGAAAATAAAACCTTTGTCACAATTATGAATAATCTTCAACACTCACTAAGTAAAGTGAAAATCAACTACCAACTTTTGCAAATATATAAATATTAAGGGTACAGTTAATGAACATGGCTAAAGTTACAATGCACTACACATTAAGATGATTGGTAGCAGTGATTGGTTAGTGTTGCATGACTAGCTAATAAATCTTGTATGCATGAATAGATTTTACTTAAGCTTATTGCAAGTTGTGAATAAGTGATTATGGTAGTTACTTCATGTGTTGGTCTATTGGTAACCATATACTATGGGAAATTTAAATGTTTGAATTGTTACCTTAACTATTATTGACATTTACACATTAATGAATATTTGCAAATACTTTTATACATGAAAATGTTGTACACATGAAACAAAAAGGTTTTTGAAAGTGAATACTTATTTATGACTAAATGTTGATGGGATTGAGCAGGGGTAGCTTAATGGAAATAAGAAAAACTATGAAACTAAAACATTGTAATGTGAATTGCAATCATAAATGAGAAATGATAATTTTATATGATATGCATGATTAAGTTACTTGAAAATTTAAAATGCATACAACATGTAACACAATTATGTTTCCTGTAAATCTGGATATTGTGGACCTATGTTGAGGTCTAAGTATAAATCCATGGTGTACATGAATGTTTTTTTGTTACTGCTAATGTGCATATGGTTCATTACGTAAATTATTGTGGGAGTGAGTTCTACAAGATAAATTTAACATGTCACACAGTTGTCGACAATTGTGAAAGGCTAGAAGGCCTTGGGTTGATGGTGGTTGCTTGCTTGGAGGGGTCAATGGAACTTTCCTGCCCACATTTCCTCTCGCTAGATATAAATGATCTCAGTAAGGGAAAATAGTTGGTTAATATGGTGAAGAGGGGAAAAATCCTTTGGCAACTCTGTTGATTTGGAGCCTATTGGAGGAGGCCCTAAATTCCTCATAGACGAGATGTTGTCAGAGAAACAGGCATGACACTGCCAAGATGAATCTTATATTGGACCCTATGTGGTCATTGGAATTCTTGAGCTGGTTGTCCAGTGGAATTACATACTAGACCTGGTATGTTTTTTGTCAAAGAACTATCTAGATGCGAAAATGACTCAATCTAGTTGTAGAAACCAATTTCCATGGGTTGGGAATTAAGGGCATTATTTTTCCACTACGGTTCTCGTAGGAAAAAAAATTAATTAATTAGTTATGTGTTGTGTTAAAATGAATTTTATATATAATCGTGTAAAATATACTATGCACATCTTAACATGAAAGGAGCTTAGTGATGAGTAAGGAGTTATTGGAATTTTAGTTCCTTTATTGTATTACCAATCTTGTGAACGTCTTAGTAGGGGCTAAGATAATTTGCACTTGGTGTAGTTATTGAATATTTTGATGATTAGAGACTTAGGTGCTCTTTGCGTACTTTTAGAAGTATTGTGTGGATGTCTTTAGTGGGAGCTAAGACAGTGTGCATGTGGTGCAATGATTTATCATTTTGATGATTAGAGTGTTAATGCTCTCTAAGTACTTGTAAAAGTACTATGATTTAAATATCACCTCACATTGAATAATTGATTAATAGTTTAAAGTTTTTCATTTGATTAAAAGTGTTGTCACTGTGTGATCGAATTTTTTAGTCATATATTACACAGTGTTGTCCATGGAGTGAGGATGCGCTGTCAAACCATTCTTAGGGAACTTGAAAAATTTGACCAAGATTTGCAAGAGTAATTGGTATGTAATGTTAAGTTGATATAGAGATTTTGTCTTGTATTAGATGAATTTGAATAATGGAATCATTCATTTTCATGAGAGAGGATCTCGTTTTGAGTTGTTTGGATTGTAATATAAAGAGTAGAAATTAAGTTTTAGTGAGAGAAGACTGTCGTGGATGGTATTCTCTTCAGGGGGAGGGGTGAGGGGGGTATGTAACATCTGCAGCTAGCATATGTTGCATAACTAATTATTAACATGAAATAAACTCTCAATTTGTGATACCATGAGGTAGTTAGGGTTCGGTATGGTGAAACTACCAAAGAGTAACCATTTTTTTTACATGAAGGGATGATCTTGAGATAAGGAGAATAGTCGATCAGTCTTTTATCTTTGAGAATGATTGCTATCATATGCCAAATCACAAAGAAACAGTTAAACTAATTCTTGGAAATTGCCCTTTTATATTTTTATCTCACAATGAATTGGGGCTCGAGGGGGAGAGGAATAGTTTCTTTTAGAGGTTTTGGATAATCTATTCAGTCGTTGAGGACTATGGAGTTTCTTTCTTGTTTTATGAAGCTTCGTTTCTAGTGGACAATGTAACAAAAGACAAAGGCAAGTTGTTCCTCAGCTGGACTCCACAAAGATTAGTGGCACTGCGTGGAAGAAGACAATGTTCAAACGATAGGGTGGAACTTCATGCAAGAGTACAATCATATTTTAGATATGGATCCTATGGTTTCATATGAAAAGGACTCACCACCATTCATTTTTCTCCGATGAGAGTCAATTGCCTAGATAAATGATCGTGCTCCTTAAAAAAAATCACGTTTGCATCTTGTGCATACAATAGTAGAAATTAATGTGATTTTCTTAAAAGGAAAAACAAGTTTATATGCAACTTGAAAAATTGTTTTTGTGTTAGTGATTATATTTACACACACACACACACACACACACACACACACACACACACACATATATATATATATGTGTGTGCATGATTATCATATATTTTTCATGGTAAAGAAAATATATTAATTGTTGTAGATAAGGATTGATTAGTAATACATTTTTCTTGGGAAAGAAAATATATTACTCCATGTGGATAAAGATTTATTATTATATACTTTTCTTGGTAAATAAGATATATTACTACATGTAGATAAAGATTGTGATCATATATTTTTCTTGGTAAAGAAAATATATCACTGAATGTAGATAAAGATTGTCATTATATATTTTTCTTTGTAGAGAAAATATATTACTACATGTAGATAATGATTTTTATTACTATATATAGAAAATATTTTTGTTATAAATATATTTGCAGCATTAAAAGATGAGTAACCTTTCTTGTATTTATATAACATTGGGTATGCCTTTTATGTAAGAGAATATAGGATGCATGCTCTTTTCTTAAAAAGGGATAAAAGGGATTTGATGAGTAACCTTTCCTGTCTTTATATAACATTGGATATGCCTTTTATGTAAGAAAAGATAGGATGCATTGTTTTTTTCTTAAAAAGGGATTTCATAATCATTTTTCTGGAAGTGAATATAGATTAAAGAGGGTAATTTGTGAAATACTCTCATGGGTAAGAGAGTTCTTTTGAAAAAGAATACTTAGTTATGAGAAAATATAATAACCTATGCATAGATGAAATGCATGGAGACAATATAAGTCATAGGAATCTACTTTGGAAAGAATATGTTTTGCTTGGGTGTGAAAGACAAGTTAATGGTGTTAATTCATTTGCAAAATTTGCAACAGTTACATGTTTTGGTGAGTAAAAAGGTAAATGATTTGTGTGTTGCATATTGGATAGCTTGATTTAATCCCATGGTTTAAGGCATAAAAGGTTACCATTATTATTATCTTAGCTCTTATGCCCAAAGAAAGGTTGATTATGATACTTTCTTGAAAGAAAATGCATGAGAACTTTGTTATGATACTTTCGTGGGAACAAATGCATAGTAACTTTGTACATAAATGATAGAGAAACTTTGTTGGATTCTTGAAAATAACCATGTGAAAAGAACATATATGCACACATGTAGAACCATAGAAACAATAGTTGATTACCATAGTTGATTAATGATTGTGTTAGATATTTTAAAGAGAAATATGGATTTGTGCGCACAAAAGAGAAATTATTATGGAAAGTAAAATAAGTAGTTACTTGGAATAAATGTACTAGATTTCCTTTTGTAAAATACATATATGCGCATGCAAGAAATAATGACTAACACATTAATTATGGTTTAGAACAATGCATGTCTTTGTGCATACAATAGATTTTGTAAATAGATCTGTCTTCAAAAAGATGTTTTTTCGAAAAGGGACTTACATTTGCATGCATGATAATAATGTCTATCGTGTTAGCTTCCCCTTAGAAGGGAAAATCTACTGTATTGGAAAGATTACTTAATTACATGCATAAAGAAGAAGCTAAGGGGCTAGCTCTATTCGAATAAGTGTTTATTTAATTACATGCATGAAAAACAAAGATAAGTTTCTATTATCCTTTAAGTGAAATGGATGGTTACATTGGTTTCCTTTCGATATGAATGTGTTCTCGTGCGAGAATGATCATATTAATGGGGTAATTATTTGACATTCTTGATAAAAAAAAAAATTATACATGCATAATGTTGTAAGAAGAAGCATGTTGTGATATTATATTTACATCCCATGTATGCACATGAATAGATGTTAAGAGATCGCTTTCAAAGAATTATTATTATTTGATTAATACTTTATCTAATCATGTTACCAAAGATTGTTGGCAACATAAATTACATGAAATGACGGTAATTTGTGAAGAAGACAAATTGTGTGTAACATTGTGATAGATAGGAACTAATGGTCCACGCTGATGAGTACGAGTTCTAGGATGGTCCACTGATGGAATAATCATGCCACAAGCATATAAATAGTGGTCATTTGTGGGTATATGATTTTCATGATCATTGCAATAGCTTTAGCTAGGTATGTTGTATTTTAATTGATATTTCAGTGTAATATTTTGTGACAATGGTTACGGGATGGACTCCTTATAATACATTGCGTGAGGGGTGAGCACCCTAATGAGAGTTTAATAATAAAATATTATTAAACATTTTCTTGTTTTCACCCTACGGGGTTTTGAGGGTATATCCATGTTCAATGATGTGATTGCTTATTATGTTATTTTGATCATGTGATTCTTTGAATAATGTGATGTTGATAATTTCAACTATGTGATTAATTAATATGGTTAAAAGATTCATGAAATGGATGCAAGGTTACATCATAAAGTTTATGTTAATATACTACAGAGTGGTTGTTAATGGCTATCAAACTTACTATTCCTCTACTAAAGTTACTTTATGTGCCAATGAACATTCTATTTAATGGTTAATGAGGAATGTGGAATAGTGATTTGGATACTTACGTGTGGGTAATTTGTATAAAAAAAAATTAACTCCCCTACTTTCATGCGAGATTATCAAAATATGTTACATAGATTAAATTAAGAGAAATAATAAAATAACATTGGCATAGAATAGTGTTATAAATAGTAACAATGTTGTTTTCTAATTGATACAAAGAAACTGAGAATTCATTAACCAATAAAAAATAAAAACCCAAACTTTGAATGAGGGACATGAGAAGTTAATTACAAAAATACCAAAAATCCTTTGAATGGTAATAACCACATATTGTGTGAAAAATATAATTACACAAAACATCTTACCTACCTCGAAAAGGAAGGAAGTAGTATTTCACTAGAGTAACTTGTGCTTTTACATCTAATCCAAAAGGTAAATTCCATTCTCATATGACTTATATGACTTAAATAAATAACTTTATAGGAAAAAAAATAGAAATAGGCACTTAGTCAAGGTTACGGACAATACTTAGAGTCATTAAGGCCTAAGGGCGTAACATATGTCAATATGAATCATGTGCAGTTTAATTGATAAGTACAAGAGTGAAAAAAAAAAAAAACCAAAACCTGGCTATAAATTTCCTGTTTAGAATAAGAAAATTGTGTGCCATAAGAGCCCCATGCAGTGGGTAAATTGGTAAAGGAGGATGTGTAAAAAGAACAACGAATTGGAAGTTAAGAGTGAAGGGAAGGATTAAAGTTATTGGTGTGACTTGAGTGGAAATCATTGTAATAATTCATGTTTTCGTTCCTCACCCAGTCCTTACTTACAGTTATTAAAGAGCTAGCAAAAATTACTAAATGCAAGAACAAAGCTAGAAAAATTAATAAATAAAAAATTAGCAGTACCAACAGTAAAAATAGTAAAAACTGAAAACCAAAAAATTAAATAATTTGATCAGGCACTTATACCTGTGAATTAACACTCATATTAAGGTGGGACATTACCATTATAAGCTAAGAGAATGTACAATTGAACAAAAACAAATATGGTAAGGAAACGTGTGAGAGAAATTATTCATGGCATGGCAGTGGCAAACTTTCTTAAAATTATTTTAATATGGTAAGGAAACGTGTGAGAGAAATTATTCATGGCATCGCAGTGGCAAATTTTCTCAAAATTATTTTCAACTCCATTTGTGCCACAAAATCATAAGTGAAGGTCAATGTGTCTAGTAAGGAAAGAACCCCATTTTCTTAAAATTATTTTCAATTCCATTTGTGCCACAAAATCATAAGTGAAGGTCAATGCGTCTAGTAAGGAAAGAACCCCTAGGACCAAAAATGGAAGCACACTTCAATTTTAACCTTATCTCGAACAAGACGAATGGAAACTCTAGAACCGAGGAAAGCGAAAACCCTGATAAAAGATAAGGGGATGGTAGTAATGATTTGGGTCTCTGCTACTCATAAAAAACATAGGATGTTACAGAAAAATATAATCCTTATAAATAGCCCCAAGAGATTTGTAGAACATCATGAATAAATCAGAGTACATATAATAAAATTACCTGTAAGAGTTGAGGAAGAGGAGCAAAAACACCAGCAAGTAAATAACCCAATGTCTGGCAGAGTTTGAGGAAGACATCTGTGAAACTCGTAAGTTGGCAAATTGAAGCTTCAAAATCCTCTCTGGGGAAATAGCTAGGCTGTAGCCTGTACGTCCAAAATGAACATGAACAATGGAAATGAGAAAAAAGGGTTTATCTTTCCATTAAAACCCTAAATTATTTAAAATATTAGATCCAATTCATGAAATCTGAAGCGTTGATAGTTTGTCAGTGTGATAGGCCATGTGAATTCACATGGGACTGGATGGTGGGGCCTCTACATACGACACCATGTGTATAGCATACCAAATGGTTTCATATGCAACATAGAGTAATAAAGAAGTTTCCTCATATATGAAAAGATAAATGGTGGACCATGCTATATTATGAAAGGAATAAACATGGATTAATAGTATACTTGTTATTGCAACATATCATACCATATTAGCGTATTATGTGGAGGATTGATCGTTTAAACATATAAAGCATACACCTTATAAATACAAGGAGTATGATGGATACAAAAGTATAAAAGAGTGACGAGGATAATGGTATAGCATATGTTGAGAAATTATTTAGGGGCCATGGCAGATATAATATGTGGTATCCAAGCAGAGATGCATAAAATGTATAAAATATATACTAGTTGTAGCATTAGCTAGTCAAACGTCCTAAGATATATGCGAATTTGAGCGAAAATAAATTTGTATGCTTTAATAGTCCTATGTACTAACTTTAAAGAAATAATACAAGGGTATCCTTTGAAAATGTTCTCAATATTATAACTAGAAGGATAAGATTGTAAAAAACAACATATTCATTATCAAGTCTATCTATATTGAATTAACAGTAAGGGAAATTAGTAGTACTCTCTCTTACTCATTAATAAGAATGTCATAAAACATCTACGTGATGATGAAAGATTATGACTTGAATGAGTAATAATAACTAGCAATTGTCCCAAAAGGTATAAAGAGAGGCCGATAGGATTATTAAATTGGAATTGTTAAATTTTTCTAGAAGAGTTAATCGGTTTGTGGAAAACCTTGTTTTCTTGGACTGGATCATTGTGCAATTACTTTTCAAGAACACATTGAATGTCTTATTTCATTTTAGAGTAAGTTAATTACCCAAAATCAAGAGGTTAAGTTAATTACCCAAAATCAAGAAACCTCTATAGATGGCCAAGCATATATGAAGAATACATCTCATTCATATGCAATACCAAATCCATCTTTTCTTTTCTCTGACTAAAATTTCAAAAGCATGAACACATGCTATTTCATATGCACAATAAACTCAACTTCTGAAATTTCAATGCTTGGATGCATCCCATTCAAAAAATATATCAAAAAAAGAAAAGACAAAAACATAGAACATTTAACAACTCCTACTTTCAAATGCTCATGTTGCTTTGATGAAGAAATTTACTCACCTGCACATGCATGTTTCATATGATATCATTTGTAGTAGTGCTTCTGCTTCAAATCTCTTTAACCTCCACATGCTTGTTTCTCATGATATCGTTTGCACTAGTGCTTCTGCTTCAAATATATCTTTAACAAGATAAACTGTTATTTCCCTAGTTCAAGCATTTCACATTAGAAAATGTTTGTCCATTACTAATATTCACATTAGAAGATGTTTTTTTATGATTATTAATACAAAACATGCAGGTCTACACAAAGAACCTAAGACTATTACAGCATTTCACATTAGAAGATGTTTGTCTATGCTTAATAGTACAGATTAGAAGATGTTTGTCTATGCTTAATAGTACAGAGCATGCAGGTCCATACCAAGAACCTAAGACTATTACATCCTTCATTGAAAAGGGTAGATCTTTTTAAAATCAACAAAATTTGGTAACAATTTTCCCAGGTAAGGCGGAAATGATCCAGATTTGTAATTAGCTTTTGTCTGTTTAACTTTTTGTTCTTTTAGTCTAATGCTTTGTGCTTCTTTGATAAGCATTGTGTTACTGATACAAAATTAAAAAGCAGATGATGTTAGGTGCATGACATAAATTAAAAGAGCTTTCAGGCGCATTACAGAAATTAAAAGAGCCTTAGAATTTCGCAAGTTTTCCTTTTTGTCAGAACCTTTACCCTTCACCAAACAAATATTTATGGGAATTGGGGAGGGAGGAGCCTTCTAATGCCTTCAAAAAATTATCTTCAGCTATCTCTTGATGATAGAAAACTGTGGGTATTGCAACAAAGACGACTAATCTGCCACTATTGTTGAGCAGTGACAGATATAATTGGGGCATAAAGAATTCTTGTGTCATCCAGCTCAGCCTTGTTATTGCATTGTGGACACTACACGTTTACAGAAATAGAAAATTACAATTCCCAAGATTTGGTTGCAACAAAAACATAGAAACTTAATCTTTTTGAAAAAGTTCATAGGCTTACCAGCTCACTTAACATCAAGACCATGGAAATCAACAATTGCGAGGTTGAATAATCTTACCTTGCCACTGTTATTCTCATGTAGCTGAAGCCACTTTCTAATACAAGACATGCCAAACATATGTCCACAAGCAAGATTTGGTTGCAACAAAAACATAGAAACTTAATCTTTTTGAAAAAGTTCATAGGCTTACCAGCTTACTTAACATCAAGACCATGGAAATCAACAATTGCGAGGTTGAATAATCTTACCTTGCCACTGTTATTCTCATGTAGCTGAAGCCACTTTCTAATACAAGACATGCCAAACATATGTCCACAAGCAAGAGAGCTGCATTTTCAGTTTTCAATTGTCAGTCTTTGGACATTTGAAAGCTCTTATAAAATGAATAAAACATTTTGATGCAAGGAAAAAAGATAATTTATATGATTTCTGATAACAAGACATAAACATCAAACTAACAAAAGACTACTAGTCTTGACGGAAGCTTGACGGACGCTGGTCGCTTCACTCTTGAAGAAACAACTGAGGAAAGAGAGAATACAGTTTTCTTCTTGTTTCAGTTCAGGAATAGTTGTCAAAGTAGAACGAACTTGAGCCGTTTCTTTCTCAGCTTCCATCTTGACAAATATTTTTCTCTCCCTTTCTTCTCAAAGCTTCCTAACTTTTCTTGCAGAACTTAGACAGTTCCTCGCAAAGAACAAATAATGTTTTCTCTCTGTTTTATTGCTATGTTCTTCTCCAATTTCACCTGTTTCAAAGCCCTACCCCTTTCTACAAATGTTTTTGATATGTCAGCGTTTTTCTCTTCTGCCTTTTTCTTTTCTTCAGTTACTTTCTTTAAGGCATCTACCGCTTTTTGTAGACAGTCCTCCCTTTCTTGCAGCTTCTTTTCCAATTTTTCCTTCTCACAGGCCACGTTATGCAAATCAACCTTCCCCCGATTTAGTTACCTCGCATATTTCATATTGTCATCACTCAGATTAATCAGTGCCCTCGTATAATTAACGTTGCTATAAGTCTGTATATGATCATTGAAACCCAAGAATACGCTTGACAAGAGTCCGTGATACATTTCAAAAATACCGAAGTTAGCAGCAGGTGGAACTGACTGCGAGAATGAGATGTTTGTTCTTGTAATGGGAAAATGTTGGGCAGTATTACTAATCCCAAGGCATTGAGTATTAAATTGATGCAACTGAGAATTAGAAGTTTCAGTTACACTGCTCGGAAACATATTCCAGTTGTTTACAATTCCATGATTCTATGGTGGAATAACCTTGCCCTCTTCGAATTGAGACCGTTGCCAACTGAGTTCCGTTTCCAGGCGAAATGGAAAATTATTTACAAATTCAGGAATACGTGGCACCGATTCCAAACATTCCAAATAAGGCAAGAGATAAAGACGGTTCCATTAACCATCAGAAACAAAACTCAAAACATTCCAGAAATGGACAATGATAAAGATGGCCCCATCAGCCACATAAAACAGCCTTGTTCATCAACCAGATGCATGGCCTTCAAAACACATTAAACTTACCTAGAGTGTCGCTGGCCTTGAATTTCTTCCCGCCGACCCGGTGAGACGGGTCGGTTTGAAAACCCCACCCATGCGATCCCCGACGGCGTAGGTGGCGCCTTCAACAACAAGTGCAGACTAAATCATCAAGCAAAGGGGCAGCATGCCCATTGTGAAAAGCCACACACTGCCTCCTCCATTGGCCATTTTGCGGTACAGAACCAGAGAATTTTACCAGATCGCACTAACAGAATTAGATTTTTACCAGATCACTCTGACTGGGTAGAACAGTGACAAAATTATATTTTTACCAGATCGCCCTGACTAGTTAAAGCTGTGACAAGATTTGGGTGGAAGGAACGGTAGCTAGAGAAAGACGGGATGCGATGATTTATATGGTGGAATGTAGGTAGATACCCGAGTCTGCGAAAAAATTGTAGTATCTTCAATTCCATGCCTGGTGGTAGGTGTTATAAGTGCCACCAACTGCCCCGCCCACTTCGGCATTCATATTCATTATTCAAAGATTACGGTCATTAATTCCAAATAACGACTATATACCCCCGTTAAAATCACCCACTACCTCCGTTATTGAAATTTGGCCTAGCAAAACAAGCGTTATATGCCATGATCGCACAACATTCTGCCCAATCGGTGGATTTCGGAAGATCGAAAAGAGACAAATTATCAAAAGATTAATTAATATTAAAAACCTACCCTGATTTTGAGGGCTCTGCTCCAAACTTTTCCGCGTAGGACTCTGCCCCGATGATGGAGAGAGGGTGTCGACAATTCTGGCAGAGCCGTCTCGGAGGTTTTCCCGCACGCTGTTTGACAAGTTAAAGGCGGAAAACCAAAGTAGTAGTGCAGGACAAGTGTTAGCATGAGAATGAAAAGGACGACGAAGGTCCTTTTCAAAGGAAGGCCTATTGGCCTAATTAAAAATGTAATATGTATAATTAGATGTATAAGAATAGAAGAAGCAGTACTTTGAATATCTATACCTAATCGTAGAAAAGTTGTAGACTTCAGGAAAAATAGATATAATGTTGAGCTACAATAAAATAAAATAATTGTTTTTTAGTGAATTTCATGTTATATGATATACTATTTAGATGGTCCAGAAATTTATTGAGCTTTTCTTTACCATCTTTCTATTTCACATTTGTATTATTAATTTACTTATTCCATTTTCTAAATTTTAACTGATAGAAATGCATTGTTTTCTTCTCAAAATTTTCCATGAATAGATTTTCTACCATAAGAAAAACGAGAGAGGTCACATTGCAATACCTATTACTTACTCATAGTATTCTCCGTGGAGACTAAAGAATGATTCTCCGTGGAGACCAAAGAATGTTAAACATAGGAAAACATATACACGCTTAGCAATTTCATGGTCTGTTGCCTCATAGAGAACTTGGATATCATCCTCTAAAGAAATATTAGTAATAACAAAACTGCATCGAAACTAGTGATTCTTCCCTCCTAGTCCATTCTTTCGACCTTGATGACTTTAACCAATTCATACGAGTCTTTGATGAATGAGTCAATATGGCCAATAAGGGGGCTTAGTTTTCTAGCCAAATATTTTGCCAAACATTATATTTCTTTGATGAATGAGTCAATATGGCCAATAAGGAGGCTTAGTTTTCTAGCCAAATATTTCGCTAATCCATAAGTTGGGAGACAATGGTATTAAAAATAAGATTTAATGGAATTCTATTTCTATGAATCTTAGGAGACCATCGATTCTAGATGTTATTTCAGCGATTGAGAAGAGTTAGTTTTTTGGTCTTTTGATTATACATTACTAATCATGTTTTGATTAAAACAACATTCTTAAAATTCAAATAATTTTTTTTTAAGATATTGTGTTCTCACTTAAAATCCATTGTTAATCAAGTTATTATCATTTGATTAGTTAAAAATTTTTAATTATTTTTGTACGTTTTATGGAACAAATTTCATTTTTTATAAATTTATAATATTATTTAATATTATAATTTTTATTATATATTGAAATATGTTATAATTAAATAGTAATTTTCCATATTTATTATTTTTTAAATTATATTATTATTATAAATAATATTTTTTATTAAAATGTAATATTGTTTGATTTTAGATTTTTGTGATCCATAGTTATTTTGATTTAATCACATCATATGTTGTTGGTCTATATTTGAAACCATCTAATGTGGTTCATTTTCGTTTTTGTGGGATTCCCTATATTGGGAAATTGGCACTCCATTAACCAAAGAATCCAAGAACATGCAGCAGATATTAAGCACTCCCTAAAAATATGGTGAAATATATTTTTTTTGGTAGGTAACTATATTGGGAAATTATGTGGTTCATTTTCATTTTTGTGGGATTCCCTATATTGGGAAATTGGCACTCCATTAACCAAAGAATCCAAGAACATGCAACAGATATTAAGCACTCCCTAAAAATATGGTGAAATGTCTTTTTTTTTTGGTAGGTAACTATATTGGTATATTGGGAAATTATGTGGTTCATTTTCATTTTTGTGGGATTCACTATATTGGGAAATTGGCACTCCATTAACCAAAGAATCCAAGAACATGCAACAGATATTAAGCACTCCCTAAAAATATGGTGAAATATCTTTTTTTTTGGTAGGTAACTATATTGGGAAATTGGCGCTCCATTAACCAAAGAATCCAAGAACATGCCTTTTTTTTGGTAGGTAACTATATTAGGAAATTGGTGCTCCATTAACCAAAGAATCCAAGAACATGCAACAGATATTAAGCACTCCCTAAAAATATGGTGAAATATCTTTTTTTTGGTAGGTAAGCACCCACGGGGGATTTGAACTAGTGACCTATCACAAGGAGTGCCTTAACAGTGCACCCATTCACCGTCAATCCAAAACCCCGTGAGCTAAAAAAAATATGGTGAAATATCAAAAGTTTATCTTCATTGAGAATTCTTAGGTCATCACTAGGGTTGATCACTTCCATCATAGGAATCTGAGAGACCATTGAAATTAAAAAATGCCTTATTAATCTTAGTAGGGACGATGGTTGGAAATTAAGCAGAAATTGGACCTTTGCCCTCTCTTACTAATTTTTTTTAATTAATTAATTTTCATAATATATATATATATCCTCTTTGACTTTCATATAATAACATTTGAAACTAATGGTTGAATATTATTATTTTATTTAAAATTATTTGATAAAAATAGATTAAACTTCCTTTTAATTATGATTATACATTACAAATATTCATTTCCTCTTCTATTATTATTAATTTAATTTAAATTATTTTAATTCAATATTATTTGAATTAAAAGTTAAAATAAAATAAACTAAATTATAAATAATATATATAAATTTATTCAACAACTAATTTTGAATGGCTAGTTCCTAACATCATTTCCTAACACCTAACTCTAGAACTGATGCATCTGTACTATTTAAAAAAATTTATTGATTGATTTTTTCACCTTTGTCTTGAATATGAACCACATTAGATGGTTCAAAAAGTTGAACAACAACCTATGATTTGATTAATCCAAAAGACATTATCAAAAAATGTAATATTATATTAAAATCAATAAGTATTTATATGTATTTTGTGGAGTCATCTACACTAGTTGAACATAATGATTGTTACCTTATCCATCCAAGTTCAAATCTCCAGTGACATGTTGAGATTTGTTTCCTTAAAGAATAGTATTACAATGGTTTTGAGCCTAGTCACTCTTAAGTATAATTATGGGTTGACGTGCTACCAACAACTTCAGTTTTACCTATGGGTTGAGAGAGAAGTTGATTTCTTTCGTGAGAAACAAAAATACACATTATTATTACACTTTTAAATTATATATAGATATGTTTTTGTCCATGACTAATATAGTAGCCCATGACATGTAGCTACCATTAAACCTTTAAAGGATCTATTCTCTATCCTCCTTTTTGTAAACTAGATCACAAATAAAAATATTTGAAAATTTAATCCTAAATGAAATGTCTCTCACACATAGATTATATTATTCAAATTATAAAATATTTATTTAATTAAAAAAATTATCCACACAATATTACTTCTAAATTAATAATATTGTCAAAATACAAATTATATTATTAAAATAATTTAATATTTATTTAATTTAACCAAAATGGATGTTGTATTAAAATAAATAGAAATCTTTTGTTAAACACACATGGGAGCAAGAACAATATGAATGATAAATCATGAGAGTACAACTTTTATTAACAAGATATATACATTTATAGTACATTATGTGACCGTTGGGTTTCACATCCCAAGGTTTCTTGGACTCCTTTTGTCCATTCGGCTTCCACACTATCCCATTGAGATTAGGTGTCCAACATTCCCCCCTTAATCCGAAGGGTTATGTATGAGTCCAAGAAGAGAGTTGTAATAGAAAATGTGCAAATATGCATGGCCGCACTAGGCTGGATGTGCTCTCTGAAATGTTGGCATAAAGGGCGTTGGTTTAAGGATGACCACCAACACTGGAACACTTAGTGCAGTTCCCAGAACTCTTCCAAAACTGGCAAGAAGTTGGAGTCTTCTGCTAGAGGAAGTGCTCCTGTTGTTTTGAAGAGGGAAATCTTCAACCATAAAAGGGAGGTCTCACCCCGCATAAAAGGGAGAACTTCAACCTGAAAAGGGAAGTATCAACCTGTGATGGTTTAAGGATGACCAACAACTCTGGAATGCTTAATGCAATTCCTGGAACTCTTCCAAAACTGGCAAGAAGCTGGAGTCTTCTGCTAGAGGAAGTGTTCTCAATTTTGTTCCCAGAACTCTTCCAAAACTGGCAAGAAACTGAAGTCTTCTGCTAGAGGAAGTGTCCCAGATTTCCAACTGAAGGCATGTTCATGGGCATCTTTGTCTCTGGCTACAACTCTGAAATTGGTGTGGCAGGTTGTGGCTCAGGATCGCTTGATGTGGCTTTGAAGCTTGTAGATGACAATCATTTCCCCCCCTGTCAGATACAAGGTGAGAAGATGGAGAAAACTCAACTACAAGATTGTTCAATACTCTAGAACAAGTTCTGACATGTGTTTGGAATATCTTCTTAGCTGTTGATGCCCATTGCCAAGAAGCAATCCATCCAAGATGAATTTTTGTTCTTGTAGGAAATTTTTTTCTGAAGCATCTGTGTGAAGAATGGCTAGTTTTATGACAGTGCTTACATGGATGAAGATCAAAACAGTGATCTTTCAAATGGCCAACTCAATCACAGTGTTGGCATTTCACGATCTATTGTTGTTGTTGTTGTTGTTGTGGAAAAGGAGTAGAATCTGGAACAGCTGGAGGTGAACTGTTATGAAGAACAGGTGAACTGTCATGAATGAATCCAGCACTCTGAAACTGAATGGGCTTGGCATAGTTTGGAATATGAAAGGACAAGTCCTTGTCATATCCAAGATCAATTCTGTGCTTGTTGTGGACAAGTTGTTCCTAAGGTCTGATGATGGGCTTGGGAAGTGCAGACTGAGTGTCTTCATCTGCATGTACAACTACTACTTTATTTGAATGAACTGTAACATTATTAACATGTTGTTGATGGGTGGTTGTCTCAATGTTCTGAACAAAAATAGGTTCAGAATGATGTCTATTTTGATGAAGCTCTCCTTGTTGTAGTTATGATTCAAGCTGTAAAAAATCGATCTTTTCTTGTGCATTTTTCAAATAAGTTTGAATATCGGTGAGAAAATCCTTGCTGATTTTGACTGTATTATCCATAGTAGAGAGTATTAGATTGTCCACTAACTCTAATATTGCACCAATTGGAGACATTTTTAATCCTCAAAAAATAGTAAAACAATGAGGGAAAGATGGACACCAATTGCTCTTTTATGCTTCAAATCAATCAGCTTGCAATAGATTCAGCACACAAAGAATGGTGATATCGGGAAAATAGACTCCTCACTCAAAAATGAATTTTCTTCAATTCACCTGAGAATTTAACTTCCAACAAAGCTACAAGCAATTTAGGCCTCAAAAAGATATTTTCCTGTACCAACCTTGAATCCAAGGGAACTTGTCGTGGCAACACTTCAATAAAAATCTCAGATATGAACAACCTTTAAGAAAATACACCAATTTGATCTACATTACCATGAAACTTGCTAATTAGGAATCAAATCAATACATATCTTCCTGTGATCTGTATGCCTTATCCAGCGCTACCAAACCATTTCACTGTTCAAAAGATCATTGAACATAAATAAACAAATCAGCTCATTATAGTTACACTCAAACACTCATGTCCACACATTTTGAGATATTCATATTAGGTTTCTTTTAGCCCTGAGATATGCTTATATACACGCAGGAAACAGCACAGCTTCGCTCGAATCTCACACTGTATCGCAAGCCTGTGGCCATCGCTGCTTGCGGAAGCTATTATTAATTATTTATTTAACCCACTAATGCAAAGATTTAAACATTACCGAAAGAGAAGGTGGCTGCATCTAATTCCCCTCTCTTCCTTACTATATTTTTCTTTATGTTATTTGTAATTTTCAAAAATGATGGAAATGACTATGGCGTTATGCATGCCACGTCTGTTATTGAGTTTCGAGGGGTCACTTTCTTTACTACAGTTGGAATCGACCTCGAATGTCTTAATCGATTCTCGGTAACAACCTGTTCTGCAAACTAGACAAGTCGCTCTCCATTGCTGAAGGGCAGATTTCGTTTTCCGTCGAACGGGAGGGACTCCACGCTTTTCTGCTTCAACATGCTGTCGGAAAAATTCATCAGCAGCTTCACGTTCAATAGGCAGCGTAACGCACAACTGAAGAGGTGTTGTTGCCCTTGGAGACAACTCGGCATGTTTCAATGATCACAATCACTCTTTCGTTGAAGGATCTTGATGCTACTGCCACTGGTTATCAGCGCAAAGTTCAAAACAATTCAACGCAAATGTATATAGCACACAGCATACAGTTCAATGCAATTCAAAGCAAATCCATTCAAAACTTTGGAAGGGCAGCGCACAGTTTAGAATGCAGTTCAATGCTTGGACAACGTTATGATACCATTCAGTAGGCAGCGTAACACACCATTACACTCATGAACCATTCAATACCGTAACGCACCATATACCATTCGCATTGATACCATTCAATAGGCAGCGTAACGCACCATTACACTCATGAACCATTCAATTCCACTGCGCTTTCATTCAACCACGGGTCGATATTAACACATCGATTTGTATAGCTTCCATTCTTTCGTTTTTCCAATTCCGATTTTCTTCAATCTCTGAACCTGCAGCTTAAATAACTCAACACGATTTCAAACATTTTTCATAACAGTTCAACTCAATGCTCAATAAACAATTGCACCTTCTATAAAATCGACTCTCAAATAAAAACTCCAAGGCCCTTCGAAAAAGATGCAAACTGGATTGAACTTTAATCACCGCCTTCTCTGCTGTAACACTACGGCATGATCTTAGCGTTACCAATTTAAACACCGAAGGTTTAATGCAAACTTACCAGATTCGATTTCAACGCAGCTGCTTCTCTCAACATTCCATCACATCGCTGCACTTTCAATGTGTTATCCAATTCTCACAACGCAACCAAACAGCGTGTGATCTTAAATTAAATTCAATTGAACTTTTATGCAGCACGCATTGATCATCGTGCACAAACTCAGCGCTATATATCACCGCCAACACCAATTTAATATACAACAAATGCTCAGCCGATCTCGACATACATCGATCTTTCCACCGCTAAAATTGATCATGCATTCAAGGTATTATAAGCGCCATTTACAACTTGATTGATATTGAAACCAATTTCAGAGACTAAATATACAACAGCTTCCAATTAATTGCCATTCCACGACTTTGATTCAGGCTTGATTCAACGCCTTCTTACACTCAAACAAATTTGCATTATAGTTTTGACAATATCGACATCGATTATTCAAATCGATCTGCAATCCTTACAAAGTTCAATTCATTCAATTGTCCTTGAATTCATAAACACATCCAATACAAGTGCGCATCACTCAAGTCTCAATTTCAGAAATTAACACCCAATTTCTAAAACCATCAATAAACTCTAAAACACACTTATCATATTAATAATGAAAAATACTTACAAACTATTCTTCCTGGCCAGATATTCAACATTTTCATAAAACAAATGGTTCAAAGAAGTTATGCAAGGCAGGAGTACGCCTGCTCTAATACCACGTTAAACACACATGGGAGCAAGAACAATATGAATGATAAATCATGAGAGTACAAATTTTATTAACAAGAGATATACATTTATAGTACATTATGTGACCGTTGGGTTTCACATCCCAAGGTCTCTTGGACTCCTTTTGTCTATTCGGCTTCCACACTAACTTATTGAGGATTAGGTGTCCAACAATGAAATAATAATTTGTCATAAGCTCGAATCATGTTTTCCTCGAAATGTAGTCTCCAAATCATGATGTTTTTTAGTTTTATTTATTTTTTATTTTTTATTATATTAATATTTGTTAATGGATATATATAAAATTATTTTCCAAAAAATATATATTAAAAAAGTTACTTAATTATATTATTAAAACTACAAAATCTTTATTTAATTGAGATAAATAAATAAATAAACTATTATATTTAAAATATATATAATAAAATAATAATATCCGTTAAGATTTTGAAATCATATTATAGTTAAAAAATTACTCTTCAAATTATATTGTCATGAACAATTGCTAATCATGTTGTCATTGAACTACACTTAACATCATATTACTTGAAATTTTTTAATGCTCTTTTCCATTTACAAATGGTGGTTGATAATAGTAACACACTTAACATCATATTACTTAGAAATTTTTTAATGTCCTTTTCTACTTACAAATGGTGGTTGATAATATTAACCTTAAAACATTACTCTTAACATTTAATTAATTAAATGTTTTAAATGTTATTTTAATTTTTTTATAATTAATTAAACCTAATTACTAATTCATCTACAAAATAAAAAATTAACATATATTTCATAGCAATAACCCAATCTCACCGGTTACGCTGATATATATTCCATAATAACAACCCTCTCTTACCGATTGCTTTAAGGTTTATGGTTTCAGTTTTCGAAAAGAAAGTAACAAGCTAGCATGATCATTTCCATATGGAAAATGTATTTTTGAATATTATTTAGTTTTAATCACATGTTTTTGTGTTTTTCTGTTCAGTGCATAAATTATATATTCCATAATAACAACCCTCTCTTACCGATTGCTTTGAGGTTTATGGTTTCAGTTTTCGAAAAGAAAGTAACAAGCTGGCATGATCATTTCCATATGGAAAATGTATTTTTGAATATTATTTAGTTTTGAGTTTTAATCATAGGTTTTTGTGTTTTTCTTTTCAGTGCATAAATATATTTAACAGATATGCATTTTGAAAGACCATTTGTAATGTATTCTAGTAACCTTGTAGATATTGAATTACGATGGTTAAAAAAATATATATGTTTTGATAATTGTGGGCTCATAAGAGTAAACTATATGTAAAATATACATGAATATATGATTGATTTTATTTTTGAATTGATGTTGTGTGGACCATGATAGAAAATAAGGCTACAGAAAGGTTATTTAGTTATGGGTGAAGTAGTTATCTATACCGAAGCTTCTCAACTGAAATAAAGAACTTCAAAAAAAAAAGAACTTCCAAAAAAGGGCCAAGAGGGTATTGTGAACTTAAAGCTGGAGGAGAAGAAAAAGGAAGGAGATCAAAGAATTGGAAACAATCAGGACTCTAAAGCAACTTCAAAAAAGGGCCAAGAGGGTATTGTGAACTTAAAGCTGGAGGAGAAGAAAAAGGAAGGAGATCAAAGAATTGGAAACAATCAGGACTCTAAAGCTAGTTGGCCAGTGGAGTCTCGCTGGAGCTGGTAAGCTCAGAAACTGAATAGTTATGATCAGAGAGAGGTGCAGTTGTGTGAACAGACCTCAAGCTTGCGTGGAGCATTGTTTTCCGGGTGATTTGTGGTCTACTAGTGAGTAAGCAAAACTCAGATAAGTATAATATACATGTTTAAAGTCTATCTTTTATTCCATGTATAGACCTGCAAAGTGGTAGTATGCTACAGACTAATTGCAAATATTTAATTCTGGTAGTAGTATCGAAAGAAATTATTAATAAATAACAGATACGAATTTTGTGTTAATGATCTGGTGGGTTTAAACTTTTTACATAACCTTAACTTTTTCTTTTCCTGGTAGAATGAATAAGAATAGCACGGAGAAATGTAAATACTGATGAACATAAGGGTTTTTCCAAGAGGTTGGGTTAGTCTCCCAGTCGGGTTCTGGAGAGAAACAACAGGTAGACAGTCCCTGACTCTCGAAGGCATAATCCATGATTGTTGAAATGGAAGATTAGCGATTCTGTATGAGACATGTAAGAGGTATAAATTAGCAAGAAAGTAGTTCTGAAAGCAAATTGAAGGCGGTTGTTAGCCTCTTCGGAATAGAAGAAAAGAAAAATATAATTACTGTAATTTTAAACCTTATTATCATCTTGGAAAAAAATAGTAATGAGCCCCAGCAAGATAGTATTCACCCATCGTTCGTAAAAGTCTTTATGCTATGAACTCGTAGAAACAGTGATATAAAAGGTTGGGTTACACAACAAAGTTAGTTAAATTAAGTAATAGCATATGAGTGCACAGAACAGCAAAAGTACACTCTAATAATTTTCGTAAACGGAGTAAGAACCGAATGATAACACCAACAGACTTTAAGAAAAAAACGTTCTTGTACAAGCATCCAACTTAACCGCACAGAGTACCCAAATAATAAATATTGTTCGTAAATAAGAACTTGAACGCAAAACCAAAGAAATGTTGGAAAGCTAATTTAAATTGCCGTGGAGCAACAGTGACCGCAGCATATTTTTTCCAGAAAACAGTCATTTGAGCGCCCTGCGATCGCATATCGCACATTTTATTGTTAACCTTCTTTGCGTCCCTTCTATTGCTTGCGATTGCGATTGTGATTTCGCGATGTGATTTGATCGCATATCGCAAATCGCATGTTTCAAACAGTTATGACAGCGGCAACACATCTTTTTTTTTCTAATGCGATGGTGCGATGTTGTGATAAGTCATACATTAAATTCAGATAGGATATTTTTCAGCCGTGTAATTAATGATATTTAAGGCGGTTGATAAATTTATTGGAAATTTTCCGGAAGCAGCAAAAGTCTTCTGATATTTTTGAGCATTAAATACGTTTTAAATTCAGAGTTTAGTTCCCTTGCAGACTGCCGTCTTGAAAAGCATCACCGCCTCTTTTGCAATAAATACGCAGATAAATATCAGCAGATATTTTACTTAGTTTGTTGTTTAAACACAGATAATTGTTTTCCTATAAATACAACGAACAGCAGTTCTGTTTGTAATGTGTAGAAAGAAAAAGAACAGAAGTTCTGTTTTCTACAAAAGGAGGGTGTTCCTTTTCTTCAACGCACAACAGTGCTGAAACTCTAAAATTTCTGAGATAGTGAAATTAGTTTCTGGAACTGAAGCGTTCCTGTTGTAATCCCTTTGAGTAGAGGAAGAATATTTTGTAACAGTTTTTGTTTTGTTATGATTAAGATCCTGAATTAAAACAGAGCGTTGTTCTCTGTGAAATTTCTTTTATGTTTGAAATTAACAGAAATTTCCAAACATGGTATCACAGCTAGTCTAGGCACTCAGTGAGTAAAAAAAAACAAAGTTTGTTTTTTCACTGTAGGAGCTGTAAGAAGTTTATTGAGCAGATTTTTCCAGCAGAGAAAGTTTTTGCTTGTTTTTAATTTTAATTATTATTATTATTATTATTATTATTTTTTTTTTCACTCAATATCTCTTCTTTACCTATACAGAGTTAAGATGGCAGATGCTGGAACATGTTTGACAAATTCCCAACTGCCACAGTTTAATGGGAAAAATCACAGTTATTGGTCCATAAAAATGAAAGCATTGTTCGCTTCTCAAGGAATATGGGAGCTAGTTGAAACTGGTTATGCTGAACCTGTAGATGCAATAGCATTGGCTGCTTTGACAGTAGCAGAAAGAGACCAGTTGAAGAGTGACAAGAAGAAGGATGCCAAAGCCCTCCTTTTTCTCTTCCAATCAGTACATGAAAGTATCTTTCCACGGATTGCAGCAGCAACAAAGTCCAAAGAGGCATGGGATATTCTCAAAACTGCCTATCAAGGCATGGAGAAGGTGAAGACTGCAAAGTTGCAGATGTTGAGGAGAGACATTGAAACACTCAGCATGGAGGAATCTGATACAATAGATTCATTCTTCACTCAGGTTATTGGGTTGATAATCCAGATAAGATCTCATGGTGAGATTCTTGAAGAAATAAGGATTGTAGAGAAAATCTTGAGAAGTTTACCCTCAAGGTTTGAATCTATTGTGGTAGCAATAGAAGAAACAAAAGATCTTTCACAGTTCACGGTAGATGAACTGAGTGCTTCTCTTATGTCTCATGAACACAGACTGAGTAGACAAACAGATTCCTCTTTTGAGCAAGCATTCAAGACTCAGATGTCTTTCAGCCAAGGAAAATGTTGAGGCAGAGCAAATAACAAAGATCGTGGAAGAAGCCAAAACAGAGGCAGATATTATCTTGCAAGCACAAGCGGAAGGAGCTGCAATCAGAACCAAGATGAAGGTTCAAGCAAACAGCAAGCTCATGGACAAAGGTATGACAAATCCCAAGTCCAATGTCATTATTGTAAGAAATATGGGCATTATGCCAATGAATGTAGGAAAAAGCAAAATGACATGAATAGTAGGCAAAATGCTAATTTTTCAAATGAAGAAGATAAGAATCCAAAGAATGTGCTGTTAACATGTAACATTGCACAAGACAAACAAGAATATTTTTGGTTCTTAGACTCAGGTTGTAGTAATCACATGACTGGAAATATTGCAATGTTTTCCAATCTGGATGAAAATGTGAAATCTAAGGTAACAACAGGAACTGATAGTAAGATATCTGTCAAGGGTAAGGGCAGAGTCAGTATCCGAGCAAGAAATGGAGAACAGAGGATTGTGCCAGAGGTATACTATGTACCTAGTCTGAAATGTAATCTTTTGAGCATTGGGCAGCTCATTGACAAAGGTTACAACATGTTCTTCAAAGATGATATGTGTACAATCAGAGATATACCTCCAAGTAAGAAGATCATTGCACAGGTGTAGATGGCTAGCAATAGAATGTTTCCTCTCAAACTCAGGGCAGATTTGAAGGAAGGAAGAACTATTGCAGCTGTAACACGAGAAGTCTTTCAGGAACAAGCGAAAGATGTGAATTAGTTGTGGCACTTGAGATTTGGACATCTCAATTTTGGAGGCTTGAATCTGTTGCACAGAAAGGGAATGGTAAAGGGATTGCCATTGATTGAAAAACCGGACAGCCTTTGTGAAGGCTGCATCTTGGGCAAGCAACACAAAGAAAGCTTTCCAGCAGGAAAGAGTATAAGGGAAAAAGCACACTTGGAAATTGTTCACTCTTATGTGTGTGGACCGATGCAAATACCATCATTTTCCGGAAATAGATATGTTTTAACTTTCATTGATGATTACACCAGAAAGACATGGGTGTATATGCTGAAACAGAAGAGTGAAGTGTTTGAGAAATTCCGCCACTTCAAAACTCTTGTTGAGAAACATTGTGGGCATTATATCAAAGTGCTCAGAACAGATAGAGGAGGAGAATACATCTCCCAAGACTTTCTGCATTTTTGCAGAGAGAATGGCATACAAAAGCAGTTCACCGCAAGGTATACACCTCAGCAAAATGGTGTTGCCGAAAGAAAGAATAGGAGCATTCTTGACATGGTTAGAAGTATGCTGAAGTCAAAACACTTGCCGCATGAGTATTGGGCAGAAGTTGTCACTTGCACAGTTTACATCATGAATAGATGCCCAACTAAAGTTGTCATGAACAAAATACTAGAAGAAGCATGGAGTGGTCAAAAGAAAACTGTCACTCACATGAGAGTATTCGGTTGTGTAGCATATGCACATATACCGGATCAGCTAAGGAAAAATCTTCATAGTAAGGGGGAGAAGTGTGTGTTTATTGGCTATTGTGATGAGTCAAAAGCACATAAACTCTATAATCCATCCACTAAGAAATTGATAGTAAGCAGAGATGTGCATTTCATTGAAGATGAAGCTTGGGATGGAAGCTTAGAAAAAACAATGAATGTGAAGACAATAGTGTCTCATGAAGAAGAACAGGAAGGGATAGCAGCAAATAATCCTTCCTTGGTGGCTCCTCCTCCACCACAACAAATTCAGCAAACCACACCACAAGCTGGAATTCAAACAGCCTTAAGAAGTCAAGGAAGTGCTTCTTCAAGCACACCACAGGGATCAGAAATACCCTCAAGTTCGGATGGAACTCCAGCACACCAAGAAGACCAAGATTCAGAAATCTGAATGAGATTTATGAACAAGGAGAGGTAAGTACAATACCGGTCTGAATTCATTATTCGCTTTATATTGTCATGTTGATGACCCAGTTCATTTTGAAGATGTCGTAAATGAAGATAAATGGATTGAAGCAATGAATGAAGAAATTGGTGCAATTGAAAAGAGTAAAACATGGGAGTTAGTGGACCTCCCTGAAGGAAAAAAGGCCATTGGAGTTAAGTGGGTCTATAAGACCAAAAGCAATGCTGAAGGCAAGATTGACAGGCACAAAGCAAGACTTGTTGTGAAAGGCTACAAGCAGCAACAAGGCAGAGACTATGATGAAACCTTTGCACCCGTAGCAAGGATGGAAACAGTCAGAACAGTGTTGTCTATTGCAGCACAACACAAATGGAAGATTTATCAGATGGATGTTAAATCTGCATTCCTGAATGGAGTGTTAAAAGAAGAGGTTTATGTTGAACAACCTCCAGGTTATGAACTTGAAGGTCAAGAGCATAAAGTTTGCAAACTGAAGAAGGCTCTTTATGGGCTGAAGCAAGCTCCAAGAGCATGGTACAGCAGAATAGATGCTTATCTGATTGAGAATGGATTTAATAAGTGTGATGGTGAACCCACACTCTGGATAAAGGAGAATGACGGTAAGATTATTATTGTTGTTTTATATGTAGATGATTTGATTTTTACTAGCAATGATGCTTCTCTCATTGCTGATTTTAAAGCAGTCATGAAAAGTGAATTTGAAATGACTGATTTGGGCTTCTTAAGATATTTTCTTAGAATTGAAGTAGGCCAAAGTGAAAATGGTGTTTTCATTTCTCAAGATAAATATGTAGAAGTAGTGTTGAAGAGATTTAACATGCAGAACGGCAAGGTAGCTGTGACTCCAACTGTAGTGGGGTTGAAATTGACCAAAGAAAACAACAGCAAGGATTTTGATCCAAAATTGTACAAAAGCATAGTTGGCAGCCTTATGTACTTGACTACAACTAGGCTAAACATTATGCACGCTGTAAGTTTAATCTCCAGATTTATGGAAAGACCGAAAGAGACTCATTGGCAAGCAGCCAAGAGGATTCTAAGGTATGTGAATGGAACGAAGGGGTTTGGTATTTTATACTCCTCTTCTGAAAGTTTCATGTTGACAGGATACACTGACAGTGATTGGGCTGGAAGTGTTGATGATAGGAAAAGCACATCGGGATATGTGTTTCATATGGGATCGGGAGCCATCTCATGGGCTTTCAAAAAGCAACCAGTTGTGTCTTTATCAACAGCAGAGGCAGAGTATGTGGCAGCAGCAGCGGCAGCATACCAAACAGTGTGGCTGAGAAGAGTTCTCAGAGATTTGTGTCATGAACAAGAAAAGGGCACAACCATTTACTGTGACAATAGCTCAGCAATAGCATTGTCTAAAAATTCTGTTTTTCATAAAAGAACAAAGCACATAGATACCAAATTTCACTTCATACATGAATTGGTTAACAATGGTGAGATTGTTTTGTAGCACTACAGAACAGAGGATCAGCTAGCTGACATCTTGACAAAACCATTGGGAAAGAAAAGTTTTGATCATTTCAGGAAATGCCTAGATATGCAGAAAAACCCAGCAGTTGAAATTAAAGGGGAGTGTTGGAAAGATAATTTAAACTGCCGTGGAGCGACAGCGACTGCAGCATACTCTTTCCAGAAAACAATCATTTGAGCTCCCTGCGATGCGATCAAGTCACATATCGCACATTTTATTGTCAACCTTCTTTGCGTCCCTTCCATTACTTGCGATTGCGATTGCGATTTCGCGATGCGATCTGATCGCATATCGCAAATCACATGTTTCAAACAGTAATGGCAGCGGCGGCACATCTTTTTTTTTCTAATGCGATGGTGCGATGTTGTGATAAGCCATGCATTAAATTCAGATAGGATATTTTTCAGCCGTGTAATTAATGATATTTAAGGCGGTTGGTAAATTTATTGCAAATTTTCCGGAAGCAGCAAAAGTCTTCTGATATTTTTGAGCATTAAATACGCTTTAAATTCAGAGTTTAGTTCCCTTGCAGACTGCCGTCTTGAAAATCATCACCACCTCTTCTGCAATAAATACGCAGATAAATATCAACAGATATTTTACTTAGTTTGTTGTTTAAACACAGATAATTGTTTTCCTATAAATACAACGAACAACAGTTCTGTTTGTAATGTGTAGAAAGAAAAAGAACAGAAGTTATGTTTTTTGCAAAAGGAGAGTGTTCCTTTTCTGCAACGTACAACATTGCTGAAACTCTAAAATTTCTGAGATAGTGAAATTAGTTTCTGGAACTGAAGCGTTCCTGTTGTAATCCCTCTGAGTAGAGGAAGAATATTTTGTAACAGTTTTTTTTTTGTTATGATTAAGATGTTGAATTAAAACAGAGCGTTGTTATCTGTGAAATTTCTTTTGTGTTTGAAATTAACAGAAATTTCCAAACAAGAAAAATATTATGTTCCTTCCACTGGACGGTTTTGACAAATGACTAACAACATATGAGAGCATAAATAACCAAGTCCTCGCAGTCCGACACTTTACACAGTGACAAATTTGGAGCAGACCTATAACCCCGAAGGGTATACAATATCCAAAATAGGGAGGAAAATTCCTTAACGAAGAAACCAAAGGGGTTTCCCCCCGTTAGCATGAAAGTCCTGAGATAACCAAGCCAGGGTTTGGGCAGCTGTTCAACAGTATAAACTGGTTACGATTGACACAAGAACCAACCAGGAAAGCAAACGTTGGTCCATAAAGGAGAAGAATAAACTTATTAGTTCAAGGGAAAACAGGAAGGTCGTGTGATGGAATAGTAAAAGAAACCGAAAATAAAAATTATACACTCACCCTTTGCTAGAGAAATTCGTGGGTGTTGGCAACTTGAGAACGGAACAGACTGGGGAAGGATTCTCGACAACCTGTGCAAAAAGGTGAACAATTAGTCTCAATCCTCTGTATGAATAGTAGAAATCTTAAAAAAACACAATCCTTTAATATAAATTTCTTAGGTGGTACGCCGAACCAGGGGTGGAATGTGACTTGCATTTAATCTGTCATAGGACATTTTGCAAGTCATAGCGCATTTTTCCTGTATTTGACTGTTGGAATTTGTGGATGGTCGTTTTAAGTGACGTGATTAGAACAGTGGAACACGCATTTTTGAAGTTTAAAATTTTTCTAGAAACGTTCTTACGCCCATTTATTTTTCATCTAGCAGTACCGGATGAACCTACAGGACCCAACCTCCCATGTGTTTTTTTGCAAGTTGACAACTTGACATATGCTCACTGAACAGTGCAACTGCAAACACAATCGAGTAGCCAGTTATAACTTATAAGACGTGTTGTAACTTGTGATATGAAGTACAAGATAGCCTATAACTCTGCAATTGTTGTCTATTTGAAGCAGTAAATTTCATTAACTGGCTGAAATCTGGACAGAAGATCTCACACGGTGTGTATTAAACATGATCAACATGATCTAAAACTCTGATTTCCACCCCCCATTCAGTTGCCCCTCCATTTGTAATTCAGAACGCAGTGGAAGCTTATGACACAGATCGCTGGTGGCGTGGCTTCATCGTCAAATTGCACAGGCACATAAGAGGAGCTTTGGGCAGTTTACTTCCCTCACACTCACACTCACACTCTCAAGGCATATGCCCATTCAAACTTACACCCGGCCCAATATAGACTCCGACGAAACTGTGAATTGTTAGGCATTTTTCTTCCCTCACACAAGGCTTTTAATTTTTTTATTTCATAAGGTAGGTTCGAATTGTTGGGCAGGAAAATTAGAGTTTGATTCAGTGTAATTTATTTTGATTTATAATCGCAATAGATAGATAAAATAGCAGAACGAGATATAGATGCATCTTGGGTGTATAATTGAATGTGGGGTAGTTTATTTCCCTTCAAATCAACTCCAAGTTTCTTAGTTCCAATCTAAATGTACTAACTCATCATAAGCATGAGAAATGTGACTCGAAACCCACTGGCAAACCTTTAGCCATCCAAATTTCTCTGTTTAACCTTGTAAGAAGAACTAATTACTATTTAGTAACACACTGTTTTCCTATTAACATTTTTTTGGGTTTACCCTCGAAGAAAATGGCTCTCTTTTGGGTAGTTTATTTATTTATAGATTTTTTGAGATTTTTCCAGTGCAATTTGTCTAGAATTTAGTAAAGATTTTCATAATCACCAGTTTGAGTTGTAAACTTTCCATAATCTGAGAGTTTCAAGAGTTTTATAGAATTGTGAATCTATATATTGAGTAAAAACCTCATTTTTAACCAAAAAATAAATTTTGCCAAAAAGAACTTGCATGATTCTTAACAAATGTCAAAAACTCTAAAAAGCATGTTTAGAGAACCCTTAATACCCCTGTTGGAGGAGCAAGGTCTCTATTTTTTTAATGTGGAAATTTATCCTCGTTGTGTAGTTAATTATTTGGAAGGCCAGAGGGTTTCTGCCAGGGGCTTTCAAACTCTAGTGAACTCTATGGTGAGCCATATTGGAAGTTCCTTTGGGGTTTTTTAGACAGGAAATTATGACAAGGCATATACGAATTCCATATTCCCCTGTCGCCACTATTCAAATTTTTTTCTTGTATTTAATTGAGGTTTACATTATATGTTAGCTCATAAGAGGTTTTATGCACCATATTTAATTACAAATATTATGCCAGAAATCTGCTAAATAGGAGTAACAAACCGCTGGGAGCTCTCTGATCACGGATTAGTAGCAGCCTCAGGTTTGTTGTACAGTACCTATTTTCTGTCATTCATACTAAAGGTACTTGAATGCATAGATTTTTTTTTTCTTGAATGCTTTTATTTTTTTCCTTGTAAACCATTCATGAAGATAATTGTTCTCACTGCAATCATGCATTCTGACCCCGTATCTGTTAGTAAGTGACTGGAAAATTGCAATTGCTAACCAAAGTGTCATAAACTCTCAAACCTCATTAAGTGGTTTCACTTGAACATGCAAACCGACATACTAGGGCTGTGTATGTGTCACAATTTGAACATTAGGAGTAGCTTAATTTTCCCAAACAACCTCAATTATTACAGTTATGTATATCTGAGTTACAATATTTATGACCTTCTAGAGTCACTTCACTTGCACGTAGAAAATCCCAGACACCATCAAAATGTTTGTGTCCACTACAACAAACAAACACAAACCTTTTTAACTCAGGAGTGCAATAGTTACCAGTTTTTTGGAGGTACATTGTGAATTCATGTGGCCCGGAGGCACTTTGGGCCCACTGTGGAAAGTCCTCAAACCTTAACTTAGAAGAGTTCATAACTGCCGACTTCACACATATAGAATATGGCAAGAGAAGAGTTCGTGAGTGGCTAATTCAGGCAAATGGTATATGGACAGATATGTTAGATTGTTTGTGTGAACATTTACTAAATTATTATCATTTCATGGCTTCACACTGAAGGAGAAACTTAAAAGAGAACGCCAAAGGCCGAAGGGAGGAGAGATAAACAATATAAGGTTAATATATATCTTTCTATATCTTTCGATATTACTTTTCTTAAAATTGAATTCTTGGAATAAAATGCTAAATGCTTAAAAATATGGCATTAAAATTATGGAGAATAACTATTGAATATATTTATAGTTCGTTACTCTGAATTTCAAACAATTTTTTGAATGGTCAGCTTGAAATTGATATCACATTGAGCGGGGTAGATTAGGTAGCTTAATAGTTTATGAAGGTGTTATCAGAGTGAACCTTCGCCCCTTTAGAGAGTAGCTTAAATCCATTAGAAAAAGCAATTGTTCCATCAAAAAGTTAAATAGGGAACTACACTATACGATAGGTCCAAACCAGATTGGTAGGTTGGAAAATGATAAAACTTTATTATCGAAAAGAAAAAATGGACACGACGCCACATGACAGATCTAAACCAGAATGGTAGTCTACAAAACAATGATTTTTTTATTTTTTTTTTTTTTTTTTATTTTTTTT
>APFE030253248.1:33290-49608 GCA_000404065.3 Pinus taeda | reverse complement strand
AAAATAAACAATGCGAGAGCATAACACATAAAACACATATGCACAAAGATTTTCCCCTGGATCCCAAAACCGGGACTACCAGCTTGATTTTTCATTATGTTCCTCTCAATGATACAATACATATTTATACATGCCGAAGCATCTAATACCATGGACCAAAAATCATAGGTAGGTTCGCCCAACCTAATATAGGGTCCAAAAAAAATTTCCCTAGGCGCTGCCCCGGACCCCGTATAAGGGGGATACCCGCCCCCCTCAAACCCCCCCACTGCACAATCGGTGCAACGAAAGGGGGGCTCCTCCCCCTCTCTAACCCCTTAGTTAACTACGTAGTTTAATCATGGAAATAATATAACACAACCCAACACTTTGAAGCTGGGTAGACGAAGAAGAAGCGGCAAAGATCTATCAGAAAGGAGAGGAACCAAGCGCAAGACTGAGGTTGGTGTCCTTTGTTCCCCTCTTAATCTACTTCCCATAAACGAAAGTGAAAGTAGTTTTAGTTTGTTTGTTTCTAAGATAGCTACCAGTATTAGTGGGACTAGTAGCTCCGAGTGGCGACTCCGCTGGGGAGCGAATAGATTGTTTGCTAGTCTATATTTGTTCGTTTTATAAACTTACAAATGTAGCCTGAAGTCAACAACTAGCCTTCGAACTGCAATTGCTATGGAAGTGCAAAGTAGATGAATGCTGCTTCAGTCTATCTCTGGGTTTTGTTTATAAATTGACCAATCGATCTGAAAACACTCTAATTGCCCTAGTGGTGGCTCTAGCAACCTCATTAGATCAACCCCTGTGATTTATATTTACTGAACATCACTTGCTCAGCCTAAATTCCTGAACTGAGCTGCAAACTGTGACCAAAGACCAAGTAAAATTCTCGCACTAGTACCATTGCACCCTCTCTTCAAGGAAGCCTGTATGCATCGCACCTCCCATGTGCAGTAGGTGAGATGCATACTATATTCCCTGTGTAACAGGTGCGATGGTCAGAGAAGGTTAATTTCGCCTTCAGACTTTGGTTTTTCTTCACTCTCTTCAGCTCTATTCAGGAGTTTTGTTGTCTGTGATCAGTATACCTTTGTGGAAACCCCCTTCCTTTCCATCATTCCGCCTCCATTGTGCAAAGAACTGTAAATGATTTTATGTATTGTGTGCCATTTTCAATTCTCTTCTACAAAGAAGTAGCGTAATCAAACTGTCGTTTCTTGATTTGGAAGTGTCGCAAGTGTTGTTTTCAGTAATAGAAGAGAATCCTATTGCTCTTGATGGTCGATTATACTGTTACTCTTGTATTTTATTTTAATTAGTAGTTTTTCAAGTGTCGAAAACAATTTTGAATTTGAAATTGCAAAGTGTCGTCGTTGTCTTTGCTTCGTTTTGAAGAGAAATTTGTTAGTATTGTCACTTTGAAAAGACAATTCAGATTTATACTTAGCATTATTCTTATCATTCACACATTAAGAAGGCTAAAAACAAATACATGCATGTGCATTTTCATTTAGATTGCTTGTTGATTTGATTTAGGACAGTGCATTTAGTGTGTGCTCTGTGCTCTTTGTTGAAAGAATACCGTTTTTCTTTCCTTAGTAGCTAGGATTTTCATTGCAAAAGAAGATTAAATGATTGTTTATCATCTTAGACTACATTTTAGGAATTGTATATCGACATCATGTAGTGAACCTGAAAGAAAAAATTCTTAAGCAAGATCAACTATAAAATAAATTCAATGAACATAAAAATGCTTTGGAACCTAACACACAACATCTAGAAGTCTAGGGTAGAGACGTATTCCGGCGTCGTTAAGCCTGGTAACTATCGCTTTCATTGTTGGTTGGATGATTCCTCCTCCTTGAGACGACAAGTGCCAGTACGGACTTGTGCTCCCACGTATCGTCGAGTATATATTGGGAGACCACAATAGGCTATATCCTTTATCCTTAGGAAGCCATGTTTGCTGCCCTATCGATCGCAATGCACTGAACACAACATTCAGGAAGATTGATTGTCGTACTGTAAAAAGTATTCTGCAGTTTTGCGATTGGTTTGGTAATCCCTCTGTCTAGATTTCCAGAGTAGTCCTTTTGGTTCCTTTTTAGACTCCTTAGAGGAAAAGGTCCATCTGAGCGCTTGTAACTTCAGGCTCATTAAAAATCGAAGGTGACTAGAGTCATCTTTTGTTTTTTCTCGACTCTTAAAAATTGAAAAAACAAGTTGTGTCAAAGCGTCTAAAATTTATTTTAATCGGAATAACATCACAGTTCCTTCATTGGTCTTTAGGTTGAGAAAAATGGAGTCTACCAACCAAGGATTTCCCCTTGGAGGAAATCCTAGACTTTTCTCCTCTTGGGGAGATGTTGGTGCACCCCATATGGCCACATTGTCACTTCCAAGGTTGACAATTGGCTTGCCCATATGGCTCTTCCCTACCTCTATTGTTTAAAATACCGTAATTCCTGACCAATCAAGTCGGCAACTAGATGATACTAGAGTTACCCCTTAACCTTCTACTTCGTCCATTTCTCCCTCTCCTCCTTCCTCTTCGCTTGACGAAGATGGTAAAGCTAAAAATAAACTAACTAAGAAGGGGAAGAAGGGGAAGGAGAAGAAGGAAAAGAAGAAGAAGGAGCCAAAGGCAAAAAGGGGCAACCATGCATCATCTAGCGAAAATTCACACACTGCACCATCCAAGCCTAAATCTCCATGTGTCATTTGCAAAGGAGACCACTATCATTGTGATTGTCCTTGCATCCCTCAGATCTTAAGGGAGTGGTCTCCTCATTTGCATAATCCAGTGTCATCAACCTCTGATCATGTTGAAAGTACACCATCAACTAGTGAAAGCAAAGTATCTGGATAGAAAAGGAAATGCAAATTCCTTGTAAACTGTGTGAGGGCGATCACATCATCAACCATTGTCCCTTCCTGGATGAAGCTAAAAGAGTTTTGGATAACCGTCTGGCTTCACTGCCACGGCTTCCTCCTGGATATACGAAACTCTTGCCAAGTCCATCACTGGTTGAAAATCTGACTGACATGCCATTATGGTCAGTCAAAGCGTCTATCATTGAAGATAAACCTTTTGAAACCATACCAGACGAAATTCAAAAGGTCGAGGCAGCAGTTGACCCGGTCTTGCCTTCAGAAGGTCCATCTTCAGATGATACAATCACCGGAGAGAATAAAAACGACACTGTTCAAATTCTTTTCGTAAACACAGACTCCGATGAACATGGGGGCAGTCTACCCATTCCTCTACCACAGGAAGGAAGTTCGTCAGAGTCGTATCTAGCTGTCTATTCGGTCCCACCTCCAAGCAACCTAGTCGTTTCCTTCGATTGGAATCTACTAGGCAGACCCCGTTTACCGGCTAGTGTACCATTCTTAATCATTGTACAAACTTACAGGATGGTCCTGGCTGGTACCATCATAGATGAAGGGGTCTCTGTGAGTATCCTTTCCTCAACTTCTTGGAAAGCACTTGGTTCACCATCGCTTCTACCTGAGATGAGAAATCTGACAGGCTTCGACAAAGGAACTAGTCGACCTTTAGGGATCCTTCCCAATGTGCCCATAATGTTGAGAAGGAAAACTGTTTATATGAACGTAATGGTAGTCCAAGGACCTCTAGACTATAATCTACTCCTTGGGCACGACTATATTTATAGCATGGGAGCCATTGTCTCCTCACTCTTTAGAGTAACGTGTTTTCCGCATGAAGGCTGAGTGGTCCAGCTCGTATACCAGCTTTCGTTCCCCAGCTCACACATAGCTAATAGTCAAATTCCATCCCTAAATGGTCTTTTCACGCGAGGAATGTCTCATCAATCTCCAGTCCGTCCACTTGAAGAGTGCGAGTGATTCGGGAGGACATGACTGAAACCCTGGGGGCATGCACCCAGGCCTACTCCAGCAGGGAAACTCTAGGTATAGAGTAGGTTTCCGTGAAGGAAAATGACTGGTCCGATACCCGTCCATAGAGGAAGAGGGAATTAGACCAGAATAAGATTCCTTCATCAAGGTTAGGTGGTTGGGATTTAGAATCACCTTTGTCCAAATGGACTAAGCCAGGACATGTTTCTATCTCCTATGTGGATGGAAACTATCTTGCAGATGCGAGGACTTCTAAATGGTAGCCAAGAAATTTTTCACTATACCTGAGGGCATGCAAACCTTTTTGCATGCGAGCGAAGAGTGACCATTTATTTTCTTAGTTTGTATATTCTCAAACCCTTTAAACTCATAGGATTGGTCATTCCTAACTTGCATAAAGAAAGGATGTGGGGCAAAGCTTTGAAAGGCGCAAGCTCCATAAAAAATGGCATCTATAGATGAGATATCCTTATTATATGATTGGCACGAGAAGTTTTTATTTAGAGTTCAAGCTCGTTAAAAATTAAACCTAAGCAATGAGCAAATGTTTCCCCCAGAGATTAAGCTCATTAAAAAATCAACCAATTTCCAGTAAATAACCATTGTGAATGCATTATCATCAGCTTTTAAGCCTTGGTCATGTTCTCATCATCACCTCCACTCTGTCTTGGCCGATCATATGCCTCCATTTGAATGTTTACCCTTTTGAGGAACAGCTACGACGAGTGATCTTTCTAGCCATCCTTGTGACACTGCCATGATTGGAAAATTCCAAACCTTACCTGGAATCAGCTGCTACCTGAAATTATCACTCATTCCTCAAATAACAAGTCTCGTTTAAGCTCTTTTCACCTGACTCGTAAAATATGAAAATATTGCTGAGCGATTGGCCTCTCTGGCTCGTTAAAGTCATCGGAAGTGCTATCCCTCCTCTAGATTTTAATCTTTTTGGACCTGAGGGATTATTACACAAAAAGATCGAGCGCTTGTCTTGTTTGGCTCGTTAAAACTATCGAAAATTCATCCCTTTCGTATTATTTTATACTTTTTCGGACTTAAGGGATTATATGATGAAAAAGGATTATTGGAGTTTCCTTTCCGTCCCTTTTCAGACTGTCTAAAATTTAAAAAGGACCGAGTTATCATTGTCGTTAAACTCGTTAAAATCAATAGCGACAAACTTGTCCTAATGGACGAGAACAAGTTTCACTGTCGCTAGGCTCGTTAAAACATAGCGACGGGTTCACCCAAGGGGCGGATTATAGAACAAGCATATGTTATCCTCCTCAAGCTTGATAAAAATAAACAGGTACTGGTTAGCAATGACTGGGGAAAATTGGGAAGAAAACTTGAAGAAAATTTATTGGTAGCAAATCGCTCTTGAACATGACAGTTTCACTCCGTCCGAGTCGGGTTGGGTTATTCCATTCACCGGTCATATCACCATTGGTCCATCACACCATCCATATTTGGGGTTAACACTACCAATCCATGTCAGTGTCACTGGTATGTTCAAGAGAAGTCGCTCAGAGAATTCACCTGTGTCTCATCCGCTGCAATACATTCACGCTCCATTCTTTCATGACTTCCACCCTGAACCTTATATCATCAAATTATTTTCATCTCCACAAAATCATTTGCTTCGTTCCGTGTCGTAGATGTGGGATTCATTAAGGCCCTCCTACGATGGGTCACTTCTTGTTGACATCAACTCATTATCCAAGAAGTCGACCTAGGAACACCCCCTTTTAGTTCTTTGAAGCTTGCATGCCTCAATGGAAAGTTTCTCACTTCCGGTGACAGGTTTACATCAATGGCCTTCGATCGAGATATTTTGCGTGGTGTTCGACGCCAAGTCCCTTTTTCACATCGCGCGAATTTTACTATAGTACCTTGAGGGTCATTGTCATTATTGGTGATTCCTCTCGCACCTGTTAACAGCTTACATCATTGGCTGGTAATCAAGTGATGTCTTTCCATGTTCAACTCCAGAACATCTTTCACATGGATCGACTTGTACTCCGAGTGAAGATTGAATGAGTTTTGAAGACCTCGGATCTAGTTTCATCCATTCGGGCTGTGATATATTCAGGAATATAAAGACATCATATGTACATCATTGTTGAACAGATGATCATCCAAATCAAAGGATGGTGACTCCGTCCGAATCATCAGTCTGCTACACAGACGGTTTTCTGTCCTATGTACATGAAAATGAATTTATAAAGCTGAGCATGGGAATGCCCACCTCAACTAGATCATGAAAAATATTATGAAGATAATGTATTGTATTGTATCTTATTACAGGTCGCCTTACAGCTCGAAAAAACTTCGGATCCTCATGATAAAGCATTTCACCTGACATCAAAATATTAACGACCTCATGCTTTAGGGGGCAACTGTTATAGACATTTTTGGGCATTGCAACCCCAATCATAAATGTCCATAAATGAAAGGCTCCTAAGTCCCTAAAAGTGTTACTTCACTCCCTAAAGGAACCAGGTCAGCTGATTACATCATCTCTGAGAAGTTCTCCACAGAAAACCGCTCAGAACTGGTCAAAACTACACCATACAGAATGCCCAGTGCAAAGGTTGCGATGCACCTCACCTACTTAGTGTAAAGGGTTCGATGCATAATGGAAAGCCCTTCTGTACGGTGCGATGGGGGAGAATGTACAAATGGCAGAGACAGTTTGCGAGGTGGAGGATCGTAGAATCTTCCAGAAACTTCTCCTCTGACACTTCCCTCTCTGAATTCACCCAGGGATGAGTAAGAGATCATCAATCTCCAAGTGGAATAAAGAACTATCAGAGAGAGGACACTAATCAAAATCCTAGAAGCCGACTCACCCCCCTACAATCATCTATATATGGATCCCTCATCACAGAGATCCGGAGGCTAGAATCTTGTATCTTTTAAGGAAGTGTTGTTGGTTTCCTGGTGCAACATCATAGTGTTGGGTGATCTAAGCTTTACATGAGGTGAAGAAGGGCTTTCTTGCTGGAGGATGATGCTGGGTTAGAACAATTGGTTGTAATCCACTTTGATATTCTTGATATTAATAAAGCTATTCAAGTTTTCCTCCACATTCTTGTATATTTGATGATATATGCATTTGTGTGGTCAATACATATCTGGTCTTATATTGCTTATGATTGTAGATCTTTGTTCCTCGATAGTGTTATGCTGCTTTGATTCCATAGGTGTTCTTTGAAGCTAGGTACACGAGGAAGAAGCGACAAAGATCTATCAAAAAGGAGAGGAACCAAGCACGGAACCAAGCGCAAGACTAAGGTTGGTGTCCTTTGTTCCCCTCTTATCTACTTCTCATAAAGAAAAGGAAAAGTAGTTTTAGTTTGTTTGTTTCTAAGATATCTACCAGTCTTAGTGGGACTAGCAGCTCCAAGTGGACACTAGATTTCCTAATAACACACCTCTTCTAAACCGTGTTGCTCGTTGAAGCCTCCAACCGCATTCACATTTTGGGTGGAACGTGTTCAGGACTGCAGGTCCGTACATCCTCCTCCACCTGAAGTCATTGTCATGCTCGACAACATACGATCTTGGTAGCCATCCACCATGATCAACAATGTTTATCTCATCATCAATCCATGATGTTAACTCCTCCACATACTGCAAACATGCCTGCAACATATGTAGAATTACTAGCTCCACCATGTGTCATCCTCATCTTGTGAATTGTCATCCTTCCAGCTTGCCTGATGTCAACATCTCTCTGGTACACTGCTAGCCCCCATGACTTGAACTAGTCGAGTGATCAGTCCAACTCTCACGCTCAAATCATAAGAATGTCCATCCTTATGCCTTCACCAATCTATCTCAGATTCTGCCACATCATGGACTCACCAAGAGTCTCACCACCATGCTCAAGTCCATGGAACTCCATCCCATTTGCAACATGTCATGATGCTTGATGCCAAGCCATCCCTGCACCATCTTTCATACTTGCTCAATCTGTTTTAAGGACTCAGTGCCATGAGAAGCTAACAATGAGCCCCATCTTCTTTCCCATCTAATAAGATGTGGAGGGAGTAGAGCCTAAAGTCTCACCCTCACTAATCATCTCAATTCATCTGTCAGTATCTTCTATCTCCATTATCTACAGATAAGTGACCCGATCCTCCTCCCGGACATTCGGCCTCACATATGCCTCATCATCATCATCATCATCCTCGACCACTTCTAGCCTTCTTGAAACATCAAAGATACTATCTGAAAGAGTCCTGATGACCAATGGCTACTCGGTAAGCTTTTTCTCAACCATAGACAACCAATTACTCATATCTTCCATCCTCTTCTCATCCTCCATTTGCATCACTGCCAACTTACAATCAGGCTTTGTCACTCCAATGGTTGGTACACCAGTGGGTACATCTTCCCTTCCTTCGTAAATATACAGCCTCTTCAAATGTGGAACAATCAGAGCATCAAACTGTTTCAAGAATTCCATTCCCAACATAGCTTCATAGTCATCTATCCACACTATAGTGAAGTCGACCTTCCCTGTCCATTCACCTAGTGTTGTGTCCACCTTTTCAGCTACACCAAGAACATCATCAGGAGGAGAATTGACTGTCTTCATCTGTGCCTTCACCGGTACAAATTTCAGCCCAATTCTTCTCACAGTATTCTCTCCCATGAAGTTGTGAGAGGCCCCACTATCCACCATAGTGAGCATATAAACATCCCCAACCTTCATCTGAACATACTCCAACTTGTTCCTGTCAGGACCCCTTCGAGAGATCACCTCTGTAGCAGCAGCAACACCAAGTATCTGCATCATCCCCATAGAAGTTTCTTCATTCTTTACATTAGATTGTGCAATCGGAGCCACTTTTGGTCTAGAAGGGCAATTCTTCACCATATGTGGTTCAACACATATCCAACACTTCAAGGCTTTCTTCGTCTTCGAATTATCATCCCATTTCGAAGCATCCTCTTTCTTCTTATCTTTTGGCTTATCAGACTTCTTCTTCCTATCATCAGAAGTCTCATCATAATGCTCCACCAACTTGTCCACAGCACCAAAAGCTTCCTCAAGTGTTCTAATCCTCTGCCTCTTCACTTCATTGCGTGCCCAAGGCTTCAACCCAATAATGAAATTGAACACCTTGTCCCTCTCCGCCATGTCAGGAAGTTCTAGAACCACACTTGCAAACTCCGACTGATATGTCTGAAGGTTCCCTGTCTGTTTTATGAATTGTATCTTCATCCTTGCTTCCCACGTTTCATCATGAGGATTGAAATGGGTCTGTAAAGCTTTATTCATCTCATCCCACGAAGTAATGTCACCAGCACTATCGTTGGCAATCTGATCCATCCATCTTTTCCACCACATCTTAGCATCCTTTGTCAAGAACTAAGAAGCAACCTTGACCTTCGTCTCATCATCAGATAGACCCAATCATTCCAAGTATTGCTCCATGTCCCATAGAAAGTTGCCAAGAGTCTTTGCACTCCTTGTACCATCGTAAATTTCTGGTTCCTTGACTTTCACATGAGGCACTCCTCCACCTGAGTTATGCCTCATGACCTTCTTCAACACCGCGATGTCATCTCTGGCTTCGTCAAGAGATTTTTGCAAGTCCACAATCTCTGCAAGACCCCGGTCCCTTGCCTCTTCAACCTCCTTGACCCTTACTTGAAGTTTTGTACACATAATATCAGTGTACTCGTGTTGAGTCTGGAGTTCATCGAGCTCTTCGTTCATCTTCGAATTGGCCTCTTGATCTCTCTCGATCAAGTCCATCTTCTTAGTCCAGAAAGCTTCTAAGTCCTCCATTCTCTCCAACACTTTCTCAATGAATGCCATAGTAGCATCCTTCGCACCGTGACTAGACCCAACCTGAGATTCAGCTGCCATTGCTAACAACTTCCGTCTTCTTTGCAATCTAGTTTCGACCATCCAACAGCTTCACCAAGATGCCTGCAACCTGAACCAGCTCTTGTTCCACTTGTGTGAAACAACCTCCTTCACGTGCAAGTACCTGCTTCACTGTAACCAATTTGCACGTTTCCAAGTGTGTCCACACCTGCACTTTGTCACGAGCAACCTTGCTCTAGCACCAGCTCCAACCAAGCTCTGATAGCAACTATCATGCCCACAGGCCTACGGTAGTCTTTCAATTGCTCTTGGCGAGGTGCGGTACCACCGAACACATTCCTTTCACCAATACTTATGTTTGTGGACTACGCCTAACCACGTATCCTACTTAGTTTGTGTTTCTCAACCAAGTAACTATTAATATTCCTTTATACCAATGAAAACCCATACACATTCATTAACATTGGTAATTATACATGAAGAACACAATTGCATAGTGTAAAGGGAGGGGCAACTCCCTGAACAATGAGTCTGCCCGATAATATATTATACAGTCTTTTACAAGTTACAAGCATTACAAGTATACTTAGAAACCCCAAGTTTCATACATCCAAATTTATAATCTTCAGAAAAACTCGGTTCCCTAGCTCGTCGGCACCTCGGCATGGTCGCCGCGAAACTCACCAACCCTTCATTCACCTTGTTGCATGATCGTGTTGTTTGCCCAACTTGGGCACACCTCCAAGTCGCCACACATGGGTGCCTCTACCCGAGACACACTTCCATCAACAATCTCAACACTTCACCAAAATTCACACCGTGCACACTTGCACAATGGGTGGGCACTCACCCGAGTCACCCAAGAACCTGTGCCAAGTCGTCACACAAATCGGGCGCTCACCAACGTTTCAGCATTGGGCACTTCTACACATCACCCGGGCGCCACACACACCGTGCACGCCTTTCTCCAACCGGTGGGCGACCCTACCTGCACCCTTCACCCAAAACCGAGATAAGCATTCACCTTTGTGCAGCCTTGCCCAAGAACGGGTGCATCACCAACCTGTGCCTTCCTTCTTTGCGTGCACGCACTTAGACCTGCGCCTTTCTCCTTTTCATAAGCAAAAATGCTTGTGTTGAGTGCTTGTCAAATGAACTCATCGCAACTCTTGTTTATGCAAGTGGTAGGGCGAGTTAGCCTACCCATCCGACTCGTCCTCCACACCTTACGCACCAACACTTCTCCACAATTCACCCGTCAGCTTTGTCACCCAGTGTGGTTGGCCCATGGGTTGAGCCAACCGCTCCCCACACCTATAAACTCAACTTTCCCTCCTCTTATGCACATAACACTTCGCACAAGTCTGATCTTGCACCTGTTCTAAACCGCGTTGCTGGTTCAAGCCTCCAACTGCATTCACACTTCGGGCGGAACGTGTTTAGGTCTGTAGGTCCTTACACCCCCCCTCTCTTGTTATTCCAAGTGAACAAGCCATTGTTGGTTTCCACATCCACTAGTTTCATATTCTCTGAAAGGATCTGAAATGCTAAAGAATCTTTACTAAGTGCTCTAGTTCCCCCTTTCTTTTTCGAAAGTGATTTTATCATATTGAAATCCCTTCCCAAGATCCAGGGTATTTTGGCATGTCTCTCCTTGAGATACTCAATGGAATCTATTACCCGGAGTTTCTCCTCTATCCTTTCAGGGCCATACACATTCGTGACTAGATAGGTACTCCTATCCCCTAGACGCTGAATTACTACTGATAAATAGTTCCTTGCAGCCTCTACATCAATTATTGCAATTATTTGCGGGTTCCAAAGAGTGAGAATACCTCTTGCCATATTCTCTGCTTTAAGTTCTAGATATTCAAACCTACTGAGCCATTTGCTGTGTAGTTGCCTTAACATTTGAATGGAGCATTTCGTTTCCTGGATAAAAATTATATTTGGAGCCGCCTGTTTCATTCTATTGCTAAGCAATCTTTGTTTTCTTTTACTGCCTAGTCCCCTAATATTCCAAGAAATAAACTTCATGATTAAATATTTATGAAGGAGTAACTCATAAGGTCTTTCGCCTTACCTGAATCTATCATGAGCTTCCCACACTCCATCAGTAGCTCATTCTGATTTTTTCTGCCTCTCTTTTTTCCTGGATTTCTGGGTGTTAGACCAGGAGTAGATTTTAACGTTTTCACTCATTTCCTACTCAGCCTCCTCCTCTTATTAGCTCCCACTGAACCCTTTTCCTAAGTTTTCCATAAATATAATTGTTGTATTCTATTGAGCTCCTCCTGAGGTAATGATTCTACCCCGCGAGAATTACCCTGTATTAAGAATCCTTCGAGATCTAGGTGCTCTCTTTCCAGGATCTCCTGTAGCTCTGTTTCCTCTAGTTCCATCTCACTTTGAGTCATTTATTGGTCCATCCCTGGTTCTGTATCACTCAACATGGTCCCTGTCTGCTTATCATTTTCCTGTGTTTGGTCATGACTTTCACCTTTTTCCTTCTCTCCCGTAATTCCTTTAGTTGCTTGATATTTTGCTGTTCTTTCTTCTTCCTCTTCCAGAACTTGGAATTGGTTCCACCTAACCTGTTGTCCCTCATTTTGCTGTAGCTTTTGCCCTTTCTTGCTGCCTTTTCCTTTATGTAACACCTTGTGGAAGCTATTTGGGTCTTTCGTTGTATTAGGTTTGCTTTTATACTCGATTTTGCCTACAGGGAAATCCCTAAGAAGATGGCCATGTTCATGGCATCTATGACATCTAAACAGGATATGCTCATAGTCACCATTTGAACCCATTCTTCATCGAAAGCTTCCAATATAACTTCATCCGGAAGAGCTCCTGATAGATCCGTTTCAACACATATCTTAGCAAAGGAAGTGTATTTTCCCCTTCTGGTAGCTTCTGAAGCTTTGAAAAACCTACCTATTTTATTGCCTATGGCAACAAATGCTTCAGGTAGCCAGTAGTCTAGAGGTAGAGAATAGAGTCTTACCCAGACTGGGACTGAAGTGAACATTTCTCATTCTGGGACAAAGTTCATCTTCCAAGGCCTCATATAGAGACCTCCTGTAGCATAGTCCATCTTCTTATTCTTGTTGGTTTCCACATCCACTATTTTCCTATTCTCTGAAAGGATTTGAAATGCTAAAGAATCTTCACTAAGTGCTCTAGTTCCCCCTTTCTTTTTCGAAAGTGATTTTATCATAATGAAATCCCCTCCCAAGATCCAGGGTATTTCGGCATGTCTCTCCGTAAGATACTCAAGGGAATCTATTACCCTGAGTTTCTCCTCTATCCTTTCAGGGGCACACACATTCGTGACTAGATAGGTACTCCTATCCTCTAGACGCTGAATTACTACTGATAAATAGTTCCTTGTAGCCTCTACATCAATTATTGCAATTCTTTGCGGGTTCCAAAGAGTGAGAATACCTCTTGCCATATTCTCTGCTTTAAGTTCTAGATATTCAAACCTACTGAGCCATTTGCTGTGTATTTGCCTTAACTTTTGAATGGAGCATTTCATTTCCTGGATAAAAATTATATTTGGAGCCGCCTGTTTCATTCTATTGCTAAGCAATCTTTGTTTTCTTTTACTGCCTAGTCCCCTAATATTCCAAGAAATAAACTTCATGATTAAATATTTGGGAAGGAGTAACTCGTAAGGTCTTTCGTCTTACCTGAATCTATCATGAGCTTCCCACACTCCATCAGTAGCTCATTCTGATTTTTTCTGCCTCTCTTTTTTCCTGGATTTTTGGGTGTTAGACCAGGAGTACATTTTAACGTTTTCACTCATTTTCTACTCAACCTTCTCCTGTTATTAGCTCCCACTGAACCCTTTTCCTAAGTTTTCCATAAATATAATTGTTTTATTCTATTGAGCTCCTCGTGAGGTAATGATTCTACCCCGCGAGAATTACCCTGTATTAAGAATCCTTCCAGATCGAGGTGCTCTCTTTCCAGGATCTCCTCTAGCTCTGTTTCCTCCAGTTCCATCTCACTCTGAGTCATTTATTGGTCCATCTATGGTTCTGTATCACTCAACATGGTCCCTGTCTGCTTATCATTTTGCTGTGTTTGGTCGTGACTTTCACCTTTTTCCTTCTCTCCCGTAGTTCCTTCAGTTGCTTGATATTTTGCTATTCTTTCTTCTTCCTCTTCCAGAACTTGGAATTGGTTGCACCTAACTTGTTGTCCCTCGTTTTGCTGTAGCTTTTGCCCTTTTTTGTTGCCTTTTCCTTTATGTACCACCTTGTGGAATCTATTCGGGCCTTTCGTTGTATTAGGTTTGCTTTTATACTCGATTTTGCCTACAGGGCAATCCCTGAGAAGATGGCCATGTTCATGGCATCTATGAAATCTAAACAGGATATGCTCATATTCCACCGTTTGAACCCATTCTTCATCGAAAGCTTCCAATATAACTTCATCCGGAAGAGCTCCGATAGATCCATTTCAACACATATCCTAGCAAAGGAAGTGTATTTTCCCCTTCTGGTAGCTTCTAAAGCTTTGACAAACCTACCTATTTTATTGCCTATGGCAACAAATGCTTCAGGTAGCCAGTAGTCTAGAGGTAGAGAATAGAGTCTTACCCAGACTGGGACTGAAGTGAACATTTCTCATTCTGGGACAAATTTCATCTTCCAAGGCCTCATATAGAGACCTCTTATAGCATAGTCCATCTTCTTAGTCCAGAAAGCTTCTAAGTCCTCCATTCTCTCCAACACTTTCTCAATGAATACCATAGTAGCATCCTTCGCACCGTGACTAGACCCAACCTGAGATTTAGCTACCATCGCTAACAACTTCTTTCTTCTTTGCAATCTAGTTTCGACCAGCCAACAGCTTCACCAAGATGCCTGCAACCTGAACTAGCTCTTGTTCCACTTGTGTGAAACAACTTCCTTCACCTGCAAGTACCTGCTTCACTGTCAACAATTTCCAAGTTTCCAAGTGTGTCCACACCTGCACTTTGTCACGAGAAACCTTGCTGTAGCACCAGCTCCAACCAAGCTCTGATAGCAACTGTCATGCCCCCGGGCCTACGGTAGTCTTTCAATTGCTCTTGGCGAGGTGCGGTACCACCGAACACTTTCCTTTCACCAATACTTATGTTCATGGACTACGCCTAACCACGTATCCTACTTAGTTTGTGTTTCTCAACCAAGTAATTATTAATATTCCTTTATACCAATTAAAACCCATACACATTCATTAACATCGGTAATTATACATGAAGAACACAATTGCATAGTGTAAAGGGAGAGGCAACTCCCTGAACAATGAGTCTGCCCGATAATATATTATACAGTCTTTTACAAGTTACAAGCATTACAAGTATACTTAGAAACCCCAAGTTTCATACATCCAAATTTATAATCTTCGGAAAAACTCGGTTCCCTAGCTCGTCGGCACCTCGGCATGGTCGCCGCGCAACTCACCAACCCTTCATTCACCTTGTTGCACAATTGTGTTGTTTTCCCAACTTGGGCACACCTCCAAGTTGCCACACATGGGTGCCTCTACCCGAGACACACCTCCATCAACAATCTCAACACTTCACCAAAAGTCACACCGTGCACACTTGCATGATGGGTGGGCACTCACCTGAGTCACCCAAGAACCTGTGCCAAGTCGTCACACAAATCGGGCGCTCACCAACGTTTCACCATCGGGCACTTCTACACATCACCCGAGCGCCACACACACCGTGCACGCCTTTCTCCAACCGCCGGGCGACCCTACCCGCACCCTTCACCCAAAACCGAGATAAGCGTTCACCTTCGTGCAGCCTTGCCCAAGAACGGGTGCATCACCAACCTGTGCCTTCCTTCTTTGCGTGCACGCACTTAGACCTACGCCTTTCTCCTTTTCATGAGCAAAAATGCTTGTGTTGAGCGATTTTCAAATGAACTCATCGCAACTCTTGTTTATGCAAGTGGCAAGGCAAGTTAGCCTACCCAGCCGACTCGTCCTCCACACCTTACGTGTTAGGATATTCCGACACATAGGAAATAGTTAAGTTCAACTTGGTCTAGTATAGAGTTAGGTAAAGTGTGTTTCTTAACCGTTGTACATTTTGTAACTTACAATCCGAAGGTCACGATATGTAGTGATCCGACCGTTCATTCTCTCCTCGGTATTACCGACATTTGATCCGTGGCTTGACACCTGATTGGTCCATGAATTCTATTTAAAGCGCATGGAGGGTCATTGTTAAGTTAACCGTGCATGAGAGAAGCTTATGTAAATTTTCATTCTTTTATTAATAAATTGCCTGTAGTAGCCACGTTGGCGCTAGCCGTGGACTATTTCCCTCTCTGAGGGTTTTAACCATGTCAAAATATTGGTGTATTGATCTGTGATCTGTTTGTGAGTGGTGTCCTTTTGGTGTTCTATCTAAGGAACTTACCCTGTAAATTCCTACATGGTATCAGAGCTATTTGAGGGCCGCATCCGTTGGTGATCCAAATCTGAAGCCGGTAGAACTGCATGCGGCTGTCCTTTCCTAGATCTACTGTTTCTGACTGCTTTCGGGCCGAGAGGACTGCTCTGTTGTGTTCGAAGCATCTGTTCCAGTGA
>APFE030253248.1:1152-31424 GCA_000404065.3 Pinus taeda | reverse complement strand
AGTGTTGGGTGATCTAAGCTTTACATGAGGTGAAGAAGGGCTTTCTTGCTGGAGGATGATGCTGGGTTAGAACAATTGGTTGTAATCCTCTTTGATATTCTTGATATTAATAAAGCTATTCAAGTGTTCCTCCACATTCTTGTATAGTTGATGATATATGCATTTGTGTGGTTAATACATATCTGGTCTTGTATTACTTATGATTGTAGATCTTTGTTCCTCGATAGTGTTATGCTGCTTTGATTCCATAGATGTTCTTTGAAGCTGGGTAGACAAGGAAGAAGCGACAAAGATCTATCAAAAAGGAGAGGAACCAAGCATGGAACCAAGCGCAAGACTAAGGTTGGTGTCCTTTGTTCCCCTCTTATCTACTTCTCATAAAGAAAAGCAAAAGTAGTTTTAGTTTGTTTGTTTCCAAGATATCTACCAGTCTTAGTGGGACTAGCAGCTCCAAGTGGACACTAGATTTCCTAATAACACACCTCTTCTAAACCGTGCTGCTCGTTGAAGCCTCCAACCACATTCACATTTTGGGTGGAACGTGTTCAGGGCTGCAAGTCCGTACATCCTCCTCCACCTGAATTCATTGTCATCCTCGACAACATACGATCTTGGTAGCCATCCACCAAGATCAACAATGTCTATCTCATCATCAATCCATGATGTTAACTCCTCCACATACTGCAAACATGCCTGCAACATATGTAGAATTACTAGCTCGCCCATGTGTCATCCTCATCTTGTGAATTGTCATCCTTCCTGCTTGCCTGATGTGAACATCTCTCTGGTACACTGCTAGCCCCCATGACTTGAACTAGTCGAGTGATCAGTCCAACTGTCACGCTCAAATCATAAGAATGTCGATCCTTATTCCTTCACCAATCTATCTCAGATTCTGCCACATCATGGACTCACCAAGAGTCTCACCACCATGCTCAGGTCCATGGAACTCCATCCCATCTACAACATGTCATGATGCTTGATGCCAAGCCATCCCTGCACCATCTGTCATACTTTCTCAATCTGTTTTAAGGACTCACTGCCATGAGCAGCTAACAATGAGCCCCATCTTCTTTCCCATCTAATAAGATGTGGAGGGAGTAGAGCCTAAAGGCTCACCCTCACTAATCATCTCAATTCATCTGTCAGTATCTTCTATCTCCATTATCTACAGATAAGTGACCCAATCCTCCTCCCGGACATTCGGCCTCAGATATGCCTCATCATCATCATCATCATCCTCGACCACTTCTAGCCTTCTTGACACATCAAAGATACTATCTGAAAGAGTCATGATGACCGATGACTACTCGATAAGCTTTTTCTCAACCATAGACAACCGCTTACTCATATCTTCCATCCGCTTCTCATCCTCTATTTGCATCACTGCCAACTTACAATCAGGCTTTGTCACTCCAATGGTTGGTACACCAGTGGGTACATCTTCCCTTCCTTCGTAAATGTACAGCCTCTTCAAATGTGGAACAATCATAGCATCAAACTGTTTCAAGAATTCCATTCCCAACATAGCTTCATAGTCATATATCCACACTATAGTGAAGTCGACCTTCCCTGTCCATTCACCTAGTGTTGTGTCCACCTTTTCAGCTACACCAAGAACATCATCAGGAGGAGAATTGACTGTCTTCATCTGTGCCTTCACCAGTACAAATTTCAGCCCAATTTTTCTCGCAGTATTCTCTCCCATGAAGTTGTGAGAGGCCCCACTATCCACCATAGTGAGTATGTCAACATCCCCAAGCTTCATCTGAACATACTCCAACTTGTTCCTCTCAGGACCCCTTCGAGAGATCACCTCTGTAGCAGCAACAACACCAAGTATCCGCATCATCCCCATAGAAGTTTCTTCATTCTTTGCATTAGATTGTGCAATCGGAGCCACTTTCGGTCTAGAAAGGCAATTCTTCACCATATGTGGTTCAACACATATCCAACACTTCAAGGCTTTGTTCGTCTTCGACTTATCATCCGATTTCGAAGCATCCTCTTTCTTCTTATCTTTTGGCTTATCAAACTTCTTCATCCTATCATCAGAAGTCTCATCATAATGCTCCACCAACTTTTCCACAGCAGCAAAAGCTCCCTCAAGTGTTCTAATCCTCTGCCTCTTCACTTCATTGCGTGCCCAAGGCTTCAACCCAATAATGAAATTGAACACCTTGTCCCTCTCCGCCATGTCAGGAAGTTCCAGAACCGCACTTGCAAACTCCCACTGATATGTCTGAAGGTTCCCTGTCTGTTTTATGAATTGTATCTTCATCCTTGCTTCCCACGTTTCATCGTGAGGATTGAAATGGGTCTGCAAAGCTTTCCTCATCTCATCCCACAAATTAATGTCACCAGCACTATTGTTGGCAATCTGATCCATCCATCTTTTCCACCACATCTTAGCATCCTTTGTCAAGAACTGAGCAGCAACCTTGACCTTCGTCTCATCATCAGATAGACCCAATCATTCCAAGTATTGCTCCATGTCCCATAGAAATTTGCCAAGAGTCTTTGCACTCCTTGTACCATCGTAAGTTTCTGGTTCCTTGACTTTCACATGAGGCACTCCTCCACCTGAGTTATGCCTCACGGCCTTCTTCAACACCGCGATGTCATCTCTGGCTTCGTCAAGAGATTTTTGCAAGTCCACAATCTCTGCAAGACCCCGGTCCCTTGCCTCTTCAACCTCCTTGACCCTTACTTGAAGTTGTGTACACATAAGATCAGTGTACTCGTGTTGAGTCTGGAGTTCATCGAGCTCTTCGTTCATCTTCGAATTGGCCTCTTGATCTCTCTCGATCAAGTCCATCTTCTTAGTCTAGAAAGCTTCTAAGTCCTCCATTCTCTCCAACACTTTCTCAATGAATGCCATAGTAGCATCCTTCGCACCATGACTAGACCCAACCTGGGATTTAGCTGCCATTGCTAACAACTTCCGTCTTCTTTGCAATCTAGTTTCGACCATCCAACAGCTTCACCAAGATGCCTGCAACCTGAACTAGCTCTTGTTCCACTTGTGTGAAACAACCTCCTTCACCTGCAAGTACCTGCTTCACTGTAACCAATTTGCAAGTTTCCAAGTGTGTCCACACCTGCACTTTGTCACGAGCAACCCTGCTCTAGCACCAGCTCCAACCAAGATTTGATAGCAACTATCATGCCCCCAGGCCTACGGTAGTCTTTCAATTACTCTTGGCGAGGTGCGGTACCATCGAACACTTTCCTTTCACCAATACTTATGTTCGTGGACTACGCCTAACCACGTATCCTACTTAGTTTGTGTTTCTCAACCAAGTAATTACTAATATTCCTTTATACCAATGAAAACCCATACACATTCATTAACATTGGTAATTATACATGAAGAACACAATTGCATAGTGTAAAGGGAGGGGCAACTCCCTGAACAATGAGTCTTCCTGATAATATATTATACAGTCTTTTACAAGTTACAAGCATTACAAGTATACTTGGAAACCCCAAGTTTCATACATCCAAATTTATAATCTTCGGCAAAACTTGGTTCCCTAGCTCGTCGGCACCTCTACATGGTCGCCGCGCAACTCACCAACCCTTCATTAACCTTGTTGCATGATCGTGTTGTTTGCCCAACTTGGGCACACCTCCAAGTCGCCAGACATGGGTGCCTCTACCCGAGACACACCTCCATCAAAAATATCAACACTTCACCAAAAGTCACACCGTGCACACTTGCACGATGGGTGGGCACTCACCTGAGTCACCCAAGAACCTGTGCCAAGTCGTCACACAAATCGGGCGCTCACCAACGTTTCACCATCGGGCACTTCTACACATCACCCGGGCGCCACACACACCGTGCACGCCTTTCTCCAACAGGCGGGCGACCCTACCCGCACCCTTCACCCAAAACTGAGATAAGCGTTCACCTTTGTGCAGCCTTGCGCAAGAACGGGTGCATCACCAACCTGTGCCTTCCTTCTTTGCGTGCACGCACTTAGACCTGCGCCTTTCTCCTTTTCATAAGCAAAAATGCTTGTGTTGAGCGATTGTCAAATGAACTCATCGCAACTCTTGTTTATGCAAGTGGCAGGGCGAGTTAGCCTACCGAGCCGACTCGTCCTCCACACCTTACGCACCCACACTTCTCCACAATTCACCCGTCGGCTTTGTCTCCTAGCGTGGTTGGCCCATGGGTTGAGCCAACCACTCCCCACACCTATAAACTCAACTTTCCCTCCTCTTATGCACATAACACTTCGCACAAGTCTGATCTTGCACCTCTTCTAAACCGCGCTGCTCGTTCAAGCCTCCAACTGCATTCGCACTTCGGGCGGAACGCATTCAGGTCTGCAGGTCCTTACACCCCCCTTCTCTTGTTATTCCAAGTGAACAAGCCATTGTTGGTTTCCACATCCATTAGTTTCATATTCTATGAAAGGATCTGAAATGCTAAACAATCTTTACTAAGTGCTCTAGTTCCCCCTTTCTTTTTCGAAAGTGATTTTATCATATTGAAATCCCCTCCCAAGATCCAGGGTATTTCGGTATGTCTCTCCGTGAGATACTCAACGGAATCTATTACCCTCAGTTTCTCCTCTATCCTTTCAGGCCATACACATTCATGACTAGATAGGTACTCCTATCCTCTAGACGCTGAATTACTACTGATAAATAGATCCTTGCAGCCTCTACATCAATTATTGCAATTCTTTGCGGGTTCCAAAGAGTGAGAATACCTCTTGCCATATTCTCTGCTTTAAGTTCTAGACTTTCAAACCTACTGAGCCATTTGTTGTGTAGTTGCCTTAACTTTTGAATGGAGCATTTCGTTTGTTGGATAAAAATTATATTTGGAGCCGCCTGTTTCATTCTATTGCTAAGCAATCTTTGTTTTCTTTTACTGCCTAGTCCCCTAATATTCCAAGAAATAAACTTCATGATTAAATATTTGTGAAGGAGTAACTCGTAAGGTCTTTCGCCTTACCTGAATCTATCATGAGCTTCCCACACTCCATCAGTAGCTCATTTTGATTTTTTCTGCCTCTCTTTTTTCCTGGATTTCTGGGTGTTAGACCAGGAGTAGATTTTAACGTTTTCACTCATTTGCTACTCAGCCTTCTCCTGTTATTAGCTCCCACTGAACCCTTTTCCTAAGTTTTCCATAAATATAATTGTTGTATTCTATTGATCTCCTCCTGAGGTAATGATTCTACCCCGCGAGAATTGACCTGTATTAAGAATCCTTCGAGATCCAGGTGCTCTCTTTCCAGGATCTCCTGTAGCTCTATTTCCTCCAGTTCCATCTCACACTAAGTCATTTATTGGTCCATCTCTGGTTCTGTATCAATCAACATGGTCCCTCTCTGCTTATCATTTTCCTGTGTTTGGTCGTGACTTTCACCTTTTTCCTTCTCTCCCGTAATTCCTTCAGTTGCTTGATATTTTGTTGTTCTTCCTTCTTCCTCTTCCAGAACTTGGAATTGGTTCTACCTAACCTGTTGTCCCTCGTTTTGATGTAGCTTTTTCCCTTTTTTGTTGCCTTTTCCTTTATGTACCACCTTGTGGAAGCTATTCGGGTATTTCATTGTATTAGGTTTGCTTTTATACTCGATTTTGCCTAGAGGGAAATCCCTGAGAAGATGGTCATGTTCATGGCATCTATGACATCTAAACAGGATATGCTCATAGTCCACCGTTTGATCCCATTCTTCATCGAAAGCTTCCAATATAACTTCATCCGGAAGAGCTCCTGATAGATCCATTTCAACACATATCCTAGCAAAGGAAGTGTATTTTCCCCTTCTGGTAGCTTCTGAAGCTTTGACAAACCTACCTATTTTATTTCCTATGGCAACAAATGCTTCAGGTAGCCATTAGTCTAGAGGTAGAGAATAGAGTCTTACCCAGACTGGGACTGAAGTGAACATTTCTCATTCTAGGACAAAGTTCATCTTCCAAGGCCTCATATAGAGACATGTGGCAGCATAGAAGTAGGGCCCTCCTTCAAACACTCTGTCTTTATCCTCAAGGCAAGTGAAAACCACAGTAAAGAAACCCTTTGACCCAAGGTGTAGCTCAATGCTTCTTTTAGGTTTCTAGTGGTATTTTATCCATGTTTGTAAAGCTTTTTCTATGGGCCATAGTCCCATGAATTTGCAGATGATTGGGTAGGTTTGCATGTGCTCCATGTGCGCCTGCAGAGCTGGATTATTTAATACAACTCTCGGTGTTATGTCAACTTTGGGTTTACAAGGTCCCTTATGTGTTTTCTCTTTTGTTTCCTGTTGTTTGTCGTCTTCCTTCTTGTCTTTAGTGCTGCTATTTTATTTTATTTTTTAAGCTTCTTCCTCCTTTTCCCGGTTACTTGTTCCTTCTCCCAAGACCTTTCTGACTTTTTCTGGGGACTTCTTGCCCTTGTTGGCCACCACCTCCTTGTAGGAGGGAAGAGATCTCCCTCGTGGGCTTCCCTCCATGCATGAAAACTCCCTTTGCAACTCGAAACCTTGGTCCGTAGTTTATTTTCCCAGTTCAATCTTTAGATCGACATAAGTTGCTATTTTTCCAAACTTATCTTTTTCATATTGGTTGTAACATGAACCATTAAAATTATTATATATATATAAAATCAACATTGTTTATTTAGTTAAAAAATATTGTTTAGGTAAAAAAAAAATTGAATTTTATTTAAAGAAAAACATATTATTGAAGTGTAAATTACATTTCCTAATATAATAAAAATAATATACATAGAAAGTTAATTGTTTATATTAAATTTCATAGCAAAACTCAACGATCTGAGCAAAGGGAAAAGAATGATACATGGAAAGTTAATTATTTATATCATTTGATAGCAAACCTCAACGATCTGAGTAAATCGAAAAGAAGGTTAATTATTTATATAATTTGATTGAAAAACTTTATTTATATAATTTGATAGGAAAACTCAACAATCTGAGTAAAGGGAAAAGAAGGATTCGAAAATATTGATTTAAATCCATGCCACATGGAACTAAGGACATAAAAGCAAATATTCTAGACAAGCATTTTTCATATAGAATTTATTCGCAGGAGCCTTAAGGTTTTGGGGGATGGATGGTTTTATTAGCGCACATCCCCACATTACCTAAAGGTTTCAGATCATCATATCAGTTTACAAAAGCACAGTGTTTCCTAATCTCTCCTGCACTTCCGGTGAGCAGTCCGATTTCTCCCATCCGTTGCATCGAAAGTTTGAAGTTTTCGAAAAACTCGGTTTGATTCCGCTGATTATCAACGTTGGCCTTGGAAGCAAAATTGGTGAGAAGCGCGGCATCCGATTGAAGCAGGCCTCTATTTAGCTCCAGGTTATCGAAAGTTGTACAGTCTGTTGCTGAACGAACTGCAGTGTGACATTCCAATAGTATGCGCACCTGCACCATAAGATGATCAGTATATCATATTGGCAGAAACACTATTGAATTGCATCTGTATAGATCTAACTAATTCGGTTTGACAGGCACCATACCAGATAGCACAACCAAGTCTTGAACGTTGAGTCCTTTACTGGCGAAGGAGTCCTTCAGCTGTTGAAAGTTAAATGTTGGCCTCGGAATGTTGGACAATGCCTCACTATCCACCGATATCCTTCCGTCCCTGCGACCTGTCTTCACCTGCCAAAAGGGTCCTCCCCTCTGAAAATTAAGGCAACAAAATTAGATGGACCGAACACGGACTGATGTAGTGCAATTAGATGTAGCAAATTGCAGCAGCAATTAGATTTAGAATTGATAGGAGCGTTTTTAAAATGGATTTATATAGCTGTTGTTTAAAAAACGGACTACAGATTTGTCTCTCGAGTGTAGTAAATATGAACTAATGGTAATGGTATTGAATTATGAATACCGGAAAAACAGCATCGCGAGCTACCAGAGAGAGAATGTCAGCACATGAGACCACTCCTGGACATCTTTGCTCTATTTGTGCCTTGACATTGTCGATAACTTCAAATCCACGCACAGTGAAATTAGGTATTGCGTCTTTTTCTGCTTTGTTGTTTTGCGTAGAATTCAAGAGCACTGACGCATCGCAACCCTGGAATAACACCAATTTAGATCACATTAATCATCAGAGCACATCCTAGATACCAATATCTAACATCCTAGATATTCAATCGTCTACATACAATAATGTGTTTAGACATTCAACAGTTTACATACCCTCACAAAACAATCATGGAAGTGTAACCTCAAAAGAGAAGCCGCTATTGTGTGATCTGCCGCTATGTACTTATTCACCACTTGTCGAACAAGGCCCTCAACCCCTGGACAACTTGTCATATAGAAATTATATATGGGTTGCCCTTGTGCCTCACACGTTGGCACACATAGCACTGCTGCAATCACTGCAATTCCAAACATAACAACAGAAGTTGCACTAGTGACTGAATTGAAGACAACACAGCGGCCTTTATTTGTCGACATCGTGCACCGGCAGGAGTTCTTCTTCACAAAAAACGAACTATTGCACACAAATATTTTGAGTAGATGGAGAGGCTGAGATACTACAATTAGATTTATAGCATTTGCGTTGTTGACGGAACAGAAAACTCTACATTTAATGGCCTAACCCTTCCTTCTGCTTCTTTGGTCATGACAGACATTCATTTTCTCAAGTAAAATAACATTTTCAACGCAATTCCTATTCCAGTTGTGCCAACACGTTCCATGAATTGACAGAACGGACAACTCTAGATTTAATGGTGTAACCCTTCCTTCTCTTTCTTTGTTCATGGCAGGCACATTCATGTTTTCATTGTTCATGGCAGTATATTCATGTTTTCATGTAAAATAACATTTTCCAAGCAACTCCTCCAGTTGTGCCAGCAAGATCCATGAATTTTATGTGTGCTTTATAATTTGGAAGAAAGTAAAAAATCAGTGATTCTGATTCTGCCTATTTCATTTTTTTTTTCACTTGACTAAGAAGACAACTATGAAAACATATTCATACCGGTCGATTCAAAAGTTTTGGTTTCTCAGCTTTGCTTTTACAAATCAGCTTTTAGAATGTCGTTAATTACTTCTTAAATTTATAGCTTTGCTTTTATGGATAACATTTTCTAGAACGGCGGTATGTTACATGTGGGTTGTTTTTAGTTTTTAGTTTTATTTATGTTGTTCATGTATGTTTGTTGTCTTTATTTTTATTTTATTTTTATAAATATCTTTTTCTGAAATGCTGGTATGTTGTTCATCTCTGTTGGTTGTTTTTATTTTTATATATATTGTTGTGGGTGGTTTTTATTTTTATTTGTGTTGTTTTGGTTTATAAGATTTTAAATTTAAATCTTATTTTTTACACAATACTTCGTCATAGGGGAATTGATTTGTTATTTTGTTTTAATTAATTTTAAAAATATAAAAGATTAAATTTAAAGAAAATAATAACTTTATAAAAATAAAATATGGTCAGTTCAGTTGATATGTTTTATTTCATATTTTTTGTTTTTTTATTTATGATAAAAATAAGAAAGTTAAAGTAAAGAAAAAATAATAACTTCTTAGGTCAAAATATTGTTAATTAATTAAATACAATTGTTGTTAAAATTTGAAAATAAATATTTTATGGGTAAACAAAATTTTTTTAAGTGTAAAAAAGAGTTATTGGAAAATTATTATATATATATATATATATAGATATATAATTTTTGATATTTATTTTTAATTCGTAATAAATATTATAATTTCAAATTAGGAATTTTTTTATGATATTTAATTTAAAAGTATTAAATCATGTTATTATGAATGCATTTCAACAATTCTAGATGACAATGGTTGGCAATGGTTGGTAATGGTTAAAGATTTGTGTTACAAGTGGAGAAAAAAGAAAATAAATTACGTTAAAGTTAGTGTTATTTATGTGTAATTTTTTGTTGAATTCAATGTTTAAATTGTTTTGGGATGAGATATTAAAAAATAGAACATTCTCATATTTAGAACATTTTCATATTGGATACAATCTTAGATAATTTTGATAACTTCGATACTAAATCACAATTTTTTTTTTTTAATTATATTTTCTTATACGATATGTTAGTTTCTCAAATTATGACAAATTAACAAACTAATTAAAAAATACAATTTCAAATTTAATAAAATGTATATTCAATAAACAATTTTTCTAAAATAATAAATAAAATGATTATTTTACAAGATATTAAAACTAAGCACTAAATATTATTATACCTTCCTTATTATACCTGACACATGTCAGGTATTATGCATTTGGTTTTTCCTTTTTCCACATATTATCTTGTTTTGAGAAAAAAGAACATTGCACCTTATCCATAATTTAACATTATGAATTGAATTTTAATATCTTTTATTAATAGTTGAAACTAATTATCTACAATATGATCTTTCTGGTCTTATTCTATACGGGTTGTTATTAGATTCTTTGCATATTTTTTGAATGAAATTGCAATATTTATGTCATGATTTTTTTATAGTTTCAATTTTTTAATTGTTAAAACTCATAGAAAACCACTAAAAATTAAAATCCTTGAAAATAACTCATACTCGTTATAAATAACAAATTCATGGTCAAGTACTACCCACCATGATTTATGCCACCATTATTTATGTTTCTTGAACACTTTACTAAGTACATGTGGCGTACCCAAAATTTGTAAATATTTATTTACCACAGTAAAATAACTAGATATTATTATTATTATTATTATTATTATTTAAATTTATACATTTAAGATTTGAATTAAGTTATGCATGAAACAACTATTTGAGCTATAACAAATCTTGTAACTCTCACATGACAATTAGTTAGGATACGTGGTTACCTATCCCTAGCTACATCCATGATTATGAATTCTTCTCTAGGAAGGGAATCAAGAGGGTATGGGTAGCTGAGATGACCTAAGGAGAAGGAGAAAGGAAAAACATGGATGTTTCTATGCTAATATGTCAAATGGTTTAGGAGCTAAGTCTGGCTGAGACTAGATAGTCGCATTTGCTTAGACTGGTCAGTCTTATAGAAAAGCATATGTCAGGTGAGAAACAGCTCAGGGGGGAGACTTTGGCCTGAAAGTCAGTCTGAAGGTTCAGAGGAAATTGTCAACTTATAGTTGATTCTACTCTAGGAGGACAACATTGGAAATCTAGAGAACCAAATAAGTATCTAGAAATCTAAAACATGAAATATGATGTCAAAGAATTGAACTCTGATTTTCCATAGAAGGTAGTAGATGGGTTATTACAGTAGAAGTTCTATCAAGAACTATTAAAAAGAATAAAATATACAATTAAATCTAGAACTCTATTTTTCTGTTAAGAATGATAGATGAGTTATTACCATACAAAATCTCATGTCAAGCTCTAGAATTAATTTCTTTAAATGTCCAACAATAGGTACATAAATCTATTTAACAAATAACATAGAGGAAAGAAAATTTGTAAGAGAATCTACAAGATTCATTAAGTATACATCTTACAACAAGAAAGATAGTCAAGTAAGGAACCTTTGTAAAACAATACTGCTAGGAAACCTTCTGACAAGGTAGGATACTTTTGCTTGCCCATTAGTGATACTTGATTTATGACATCTACTAACTAGATCTCATAGAGATGATATGACTTGGAATGCTTAGTGTTGGAGAATCTAGTAGGCTAGCTATTTAAATAATTCTCCTTATCCTTAATAATTGCTTGTGAACAGGTGAAAAAGATGGGGTCGGAGAGGAAGAGAACGCTTACCCTGTTCGACGTGGTGGACGAAGGCGCCATTGCCAAAAAACTAAACCCTAATGGAGTGCCCGGCATCAATCGCTGGAAAGGGCGGCCATACTCTCAGAGGTATTATGAGATTCTCGAGAAGAGAAAAACCCTCCCCGTATGGCAGCAGAAGCAGGAGTTTCTGGATATGCTGGAGAAGAATCAGACCATGATTTTGGTCGGAGAAACTAGAAGTGGCAAGATCACACAGTCTTCTCTGCGGAAGATGTGAGGGTTTTCACTCAGCAAGCATGGAGTTAAAGAGAAACTAGGCACGGTCTATCACAGCCAGAAGCAGCAGCAGCTGCCACCGCCGGCCTCCCTGGACAAGCTCGTTCAAGATTCCCAGGGAGTTCTTCACAGGTACTCAGGAAATGGCGACGCTTGCAACGCCGAAAACTCCGACAGACAGAGGAATGTATTCCAGGTATTGCAGCCTCTCTTTGAAGTAGCCCTTCAGAAGTTTGCCTTTCCCGAAGAGGGTCCTCTCAGAATTACAGATCTTGGGTGTGCGACCGGTACAAACACGGTTTCAGATGTTGATTCTGTTGTCAAAACACTCACAAATATCTATGGGAATGGCCATGGCGGGGGCATAATGCCAGAGTTGCAGGCCTATTTTTCTGATTTGCTATGCAATGACTTTAATAAGCTCTTCGGTCTGCTGGAGAGGCGTGGCCATTCCCGGCATTTTGTTGCAGGTGTACCCGGACCCTTTTACAAAGTTCTGTTTCCGAGATCGACCATTCACCCGCCAGATCTGCCTGAAGAATCCTCTGCATTTCAGATCCAAGTCAAATTTTCAGGCAAAACAACAGTGTTATGGGTGCATGCAGCAGATCTTGTGCAGGATCTTCTGCAGAAACTTGCATGCAGGCTGGGGATTCCCTCTTCTTGCCTCAGACTATTATATCAGGGTAAGCAACTTATGCAACCCCTATCTCTTTCCTTCTACAACATTCAAAAGGATGCCTCTATTGGGGTTTCTTTTCGTTTAAGAGGTGGTTCCTTCGGGCAAACCTCCTCAGCTCCATTTTTCTCTTACAAAGATGCAGCACGCAAAAACACTGCCCAGCCTCAAGCTTCTTCCAAGACTGCCCAGCCAAATGGCGCTCCAAAGCCGTTTTTGGTTGACAAATCAGAGGAGATACCCTCCATTAGCTTCTCTAATCCTGAGGTTGAGTACCACCATCAGACTTTTGCAGAATCAGGACTCATATGCAGATTTAACGGGCTATGGCCTCGTACAGCAGATCTTTACCAATGGGTCCATTCCTTATGGACTAAAAAATGTAAAATCTTCATATGTTCAAAAGGCTTCTTCCTGGTGGTTTTTGACTCAAATGAAGACTACCAGAAAGCCTTAACGAGAGGCCCTTGGTTTTGGGGTACGGCTGGGCTTTTTCTTACCCCCTGGTTTCCTGATTTCGACCCTTCTACAGCAGTGATCTCCAAGATTCCCATTTGGGTTAGGCTCCCAAATCTTCCGGCTCATTTTTGGGATTTCACTGTTTTCTTAGCCATTGGGAATACTTTAGGACGATACCTGGCTACAGATACCTCAAGAAGGGAAAATGGTCTCTATACTTACGGCAGACTATGTGCAGAAATAGACATCAGCAAAGGACTGCCGGATCAGATTAACCTCAAGTTTGGAGATTTCCACTGGACTCAGTCACTAGATTACGAGAACACAGCCTTCCGCTACCGCCATTGTCATCAAACAGGGCACCTTCAGAGTACATGTTCGTAGTTAAAAGATAAAAAAAAGAATCTGAACCGTAAGCCCAAATCCAAAAGATGGAATCCTTTTGAGCCTCCTCATCCGCTGGATGACTTAGACTTCTCGAGCTCAGAGGACGAGGAATCTGAGGCAGATGTGCAGGTTGATGAGGAAGTTGAAGCTGATATGCAGAATGAGGAAATTCCAGGGGACCCTCCCTCAGCTGTTCCAGAAGCTCCCTCTAACCCTCAGATTTCCCAGAAGCGCGCTCATCTCTCTTCGTCCTCAGACTCTGAGAAGGAGGCTCAGCCGTCAGATCAGAATCATCTACAACTAGTTACAAGTCAGCCAAGCTCCACTGGGTGGACAAAAGTTAGTAAGAAAAAAGGCAAAAAATATCGTGTTATAGATAATAACCCTTCGGGGTAGCTTCTTTGCTCAGTCTCTTCAGATGTAGTCCTATGCTCTCTTTGGTCATTTCCTTGTCTATCTCTCTGGAACGAGGTTGAGTTTCCTTCACCTCCGGTTCCCCTGCTTCTCTGTTCTGCCTGCTTCCAGGCCTGATTGTACCATATTTTTTCCTTTTTTAATAGATTTAGTCTTTACTCAGAAAAAAAAAAGGGTAGGATACTTTTAGAAAAGAAACAATATGAAAGAAAAAAATACAATTAAGGAAATACCAATGTGGGGTTCATAACCCCTTATTCCCTTTAACTGTGAAATTACAGGGCAAAGATGACAGACTAAAATCTGCAGTAAATCTAGCCTTAAGGCACCTTGATAAAGAAGGAAACTCAAAAAATAATCACTTTCTATGATAAGGTAAAATAATGACAACAATTCTACAAACACCGTGCAGGAAGTTATGACCGAAACACCTAGAAATATCTTAAAGAGGTATATATGAAATCAGTTACAATATATATTACAGTATTATAATTTAAAGAAAACTCGTGATGAGGTCCGGTTAAGCCCCAAAGCCCCAGCAGCGTAACCATTCTAAATACAGATTTAACTATGAACCATAAGTAATCTTGCTTCAATAAACCAAACATTAATAAATTGGCCGACCAATTTAAATAGCTTTGTCATATTTGAACATGCAAGTCAATCATGATAGAACCCAAAATGAATTTATATTGAAAAATAAACCATGCCAGGAAATTTGAAAAAGCTCAAATCATTCCTTTATAAATGATAATTAAAGTTACAGGTTCTGAAACCCAGAGTATCAAAACCCTCTGACCATGAAATAATAGTAATTAAATTACATCATATGTCAAAATTTAAATTACATTATGAATTTTCAAAGAAGACTAGCACCCAATTTAGGTATGAAAATACATAACTGTAAATTAACATAATGACAACAATACAGGAGCAGAGCTGAGGAAAAACAAAAGATAGTGCCCTAGTCAAATAAAACTTCACTCTGGAACTCAAATGATCAGCCACTATTAGCAAGAACCTTAAATATTTTTGTAATAGACAAGATATGTTATTTAACCCGTAAAAAAACTACGAAATCTACAACCAAGATGTCTTTCACATTACCTGGAGGTTGGTAGCAACGCGTGTAACAGTCTATTACAATGCGGTGACTGAGAACCCATGTTTCGGCACAACAAGGAAGGGATTTTTCCTAGAGAGGCTATCCACCACTGTTACAAACCCTCGGTGGGTGCAACAAGAATAGAAGGATACTTTTAGAAAAGTAGAAGCTATCAAATGATTACAAAACCAAAAGGAATGTTGAAACAAAATAATGACACAATACCTATGAGGAAAAGTTGTGTGTGAAACCCTCCATGAGGAAACTCCAGTGTCGTTGAAGGATTGAACACCCAGCCCATAACCACAGAGGTAAAGCATCTATACAAGAAAGGTAAAGACACCTCTGAGCCAAGGAAGGGGCGAGCCAGAGAGGAATCACATAGTTGAGGACTAGAGTCAGAGAATAACAACTCTACCAAATGGAGAAGGGAGTGTCGAGAATGCTAGAAGTTGCCTAGACAAGAGATTAATGAAATCAACCTTGACCATATGATGGAGAGAAGCACAAAGTACCGTCGATGGGGCACCCTTACCCATGCAATGTCGAACAACTAGCAAGCATTTTTAATTATTGAGAGGCACAATCCCATCATTTCTTGGGTTTGTGATCCAATGTATTAAAGGTTAGATCATGTATAATGGCCATATCATATGTGTAGTGCATACCATATGTATGTTAATGACAAAATAAATGAAAACATATGAACCATATAAAGTGAATAAATTATCCACCATCTAGTATGAAAACTCCAATGTTGTTAGTTAAAACAAATAATTATAATGTGTATATTTATGTTATATATATATATAGATTATATTATATATAATTATATATAGTTATATATATAGATATATATAGATATATATAGATATATAATTATTTTACTAAGAAGAGATATGACAAGTGGTATCAGAGCGCTTAGGTACAACGCTGAGACCTTTGGGAATAGATGATTAGTAATGTTTGTGATTTTCATAGAGAAAGAAAGAAAAATAGCCAGCATGAGGAGGGCTGGTAATACACCTCATCAATCTATGATAGGATTAAGACCGACATCTTTTCAAGAAGCCAATCTTGAGGTATGGGTGAAATTAGGGGAAGAAGCACGAAACACTGACACTGCAATATTGGAAACTGTGCAAGAAATAAAGGATGAAATGCTCCGGTTGTGGGCATATAATGAAAGGTTGATGCAGGAGTAGGAAAATATTATGAAGAGTCTATTTGATAGAAAAAATTAGCGACAGCCAATTCCCAACCCAAAGCATGGGAACATGACTAGTGAACAATAACTTTGAATAGATTATTTAGGAATGGAAGGAGGTGAAGAAAATCAAGAAGAGAAATATGATAATGCATCAGAACACAAAACGCAGAAAAAACAAAAGATAGAACTACAAGTAGAATTTTGGAAAATAGAATTGCACCTCTTTCATGGTGAGCAGGAAGAGGCAGTTGAATTTGACTTATTAATTTGAATAAGTACTTTCAATTGTATGAATATGACCATAAATTAAAATCCCGCTTGGCCATTTTCTAGAGGAAAGGCTACCGTATGGTGGGCAGAAGTAAAGACTATACGCGGAGTGAGCGAGCAGAGCATAACTTGGGAAAAATTTCAAAGTTACTTTAAGGAGAAATAGTTAACTGAAAGATTTTATCATGAAAAGGAAAAAGATTTTCATGATCTTCGACTGGGACAACTGACTATGGATGACTTCATTACAAAATTTACGTCCTTACTTTGATATGTTCCTTACATATGGGAGGAAAAGGCAAAGGTATAACGATTTATCAATAGTTTCCCACTTTTCGTGAAAGAGTGTCTCGAAGCCGATAACATAAAGACGATGGACAAAGTTATCTAAAAATCTCAGATACGCTATCAATAAAACAAACAAAAGGGAGATGTGGGGAAAATATGGACTAATAAAAATGGAATTAATTTTCCTACTGGCAGCAAGGGAAATAAAGCTATCATCAATAGGGGACCCCATGAAGGACAAGTAAATAGAAATTTGAATAAAAATAAATCCAGATTTAGACTTACAAATGAGTCCAAAACAAATGAGGAGTTATGCAAAACTCAAGAAGAAATAGCAGCAAGGCCCCCAGTATAGTGTTAGGGGTGTGGATGACCTCATTAAATAAAAAATTGTCTCAACTGCAAGGGAACTATTCAGATTGCATAGATTCCGGAAGCATCAACTATAGGAGAAGTGACCAAGGGAATTCCATAAATTAATGCTGCCTTTGAAGGCCATCAGGTAGAATACCAACCAACCATGGTGGAATTTGGAGGTAAAATCTTCAACCAAATTTTATCTATTTTAATTGACCCAGGAGCTACTTTGAGTTATATAATCCCTAAGATAGCAGAATAATGTTTCTTGAAAGTTTTTAATTTTAAGAGTCCTTGGTTAGTGCAGCTAGCCATAGGGGAAAAGAGAAGGGTGTTGTCCAAGGTCAGCAACTGCCGCTTGAAAATAGCAGGTCAGTCTCTTCTAGAAGACCTGAATGTATTGCCCCTAGCATCATATGATGCCCTAATAGGCATGGATTTTTTGGAAAAGAATTGGTCCCTTATTAACTATAAAACCAAAGCTATTAGTTATACGAATGAAGAGGGAAAGAGGCAGGAAATTCAAGGCATATTAAGGCCTCTAAAATTAAGACTAGTAACAACCTCTCAGTTGGAAAAGTGTATCACAAAAGGATGTTTGATTTATGTTATTCAGGTAGCACATGCAAATTCAAAATAAAAATATGCTTCTTTAGAAAATATGCCTGTAATACAGAATTTTCTGGACATGTTTCCTAAAGAAATTTCGAAACTCCCTCCAAAAGGAGATATAGACTTTGCCATTGAGTTGATTCTGAGAGCTTCTCTAGTAACTTAGGCTCCTTATCACATGAGTATACCAGAATTGGGAGAATAAAAAATGCAGTTACAAGAACTACTTGATAAAAAGTACATCCACCCAAATTTATCGCCTTGGGAAGCCCCATTTCTTTTTGTTAAAAAGAGAGATGGAACCCTGCGAATGTGCATGGATTACTGCCAATTAAATAAACTAACCATTAAAAATAAATACCCTTTACCTCATATAGACAAGTTGTTTGATCGGGTGAGGGGTGCAGCTGTGTTTTCAAAGATTAACCTTCAGTTGGATAACATTAGATCAGAATTAAGGAAGAAGACATAGCTATAAAAAAAATTAGACTTGTTATGGACATTACGAGTTCGTTGTGTTTTCCTTCGGGCTAAATAATACTCGCATGAGCTTCATGTGTCTCATGAACAATATATTCCATCAAAATTTGGATAAATTTGTGTTGACTTTTATGGATGATATATTAATTTATTCTCGGAATATAGAAGAACGTAAAGAACAACTTAGGATAGTTTTGAAGACTCTCACAGAACATCAATTGTATGCTAAGTACAACAAATGCAATTTATTAAAAGAACATATCTAGTATTTAGGACATATCATCACTAAGGATGGAATTAATGTGGACCTGGAGAAGATAAAAACTATAATGGAGTGGCCAGTTCAAAAAGACGTGGCAGATATAAGGTCATTCATGGGTCTGGATGGATACTACAGGCGATTGTTGAAGGATTTTTTAGGGTAGCATACCCCATTACCTCCCTGTAGAAGAAAGGAAAAAACATTGAATGGACTATAGAGTGTCAAAATAATTTTTATCATCTTAAGCGTTTACTAACCAATGCGCTTATTTTAAGCATTGGAGATCCAAATAAGGACTATGTGGTTTGTATGGATGCCAACAAGGAAGGTGTTGGTGGCTTCCTAATGCGGGAGGGTAGAGTAATTGCATAGGAGTCTAGGAAACTTAAGGAGAATGAGAAAAAATATTCAACCTATGACCAACAACTAACAACTGTCATTCATGCATTAAAGATGTGGCAGCATTACTTAATGGGTAAGAAATTTCTCTTAATGATTGATCATCGTAGCTTAACTAACTATTTTAAGTAGCCCACTTTGAATGATAAAAAAGCTTGTTGGGTCGACTTTTTAAGTGGATTTGATTTTGAAATCAAGCACTTGAAAGGTGAGGAGAATTGGGTTGTGGATTCCTTAAGTTAGAAGGTACACTGTGTTTGTGAAATCTCTTTCAGTGAGGTGCAAACTACCTTTAACGAGATGATTAAAGGGGTAGCTCGACGTGATCCAGAATACCAATTTTTATGGAAGCAAGCTAAAATTTCAAGCAACAATGAACAACAATTGGGATATGAGATAAATCATCAAGGTATGTTGATTTATAAAGGGATAATGTATGTACCTAACTAGAAAAATATTAGAGACTTGATTTTGGATGAATATCATAATATTTCGTATGCGGGCCACTCAGAATACTAGAAGCTAATTACCATGCAGAGAAAGGAATATTTCTAGCCTGGTATGAACAAGGAAGTAGTTGAGTATTTGAATCACTATCTGGAATGTCAGCAAGTGAAAGAGGAACATCGACACCTAGTAGGATTGTTGCATCTGCTACCTATTCTAGAATGGAAGTGGGAAACCATTTCCATTGATTTTATTATAGGACTACCTATGTCCAAAAAGAAAAATGTTTCGATAATGGTGGTACTGGATAAGTTGAGAAAATTTGCTCGCTGAATACCGATGCAGTCAAATTACAAGGTTGTACAAATTACTAACATATTCATGCAAAACATTTTTAGATTACACAGATTACCAAGAGTCATAATTTCTAATCGTGATGTAAAATTTACATCAGCTTTCTGGAAATATTTACTTGAAGTTTTAGGCATACAACTACATTTCAACATTGCTTACCACCCTCAAACGGATGGGTAAATCGAGCGAGTAAATTAGGTATTCGAGGACATGATGCGAACTTATGTAATGTAGCAGCCAACCAAATGGGAGGATTACATACATTTGGTAGAATTTACTTATAACAACGACTATCATACATCACTACAAATAAACCCGTTTGAAGTTTTATATGGACGCAAGTTAAGGACACCATCATGTTAGGGAGGGCCAGAGGATAAATTAATGTTAGTTCTTGAAATCTTAAAAGAAATGGGGTAGATGGTCAAAAAGGTGTGTTCTAATTTAAAGGATGCACAAGACCGACAAAAGAACTTTGTTGATCGAAAGAGGAGTTTTTTTTAATTTCAAATTAGAGATCATGTTTATGTGTGGCCACGAGCCAAGAAGAGTACATTACTATGGAATGAATCTGCTAAATTGGCAACTCGGATTTTTGGTGCTTTCCAGATCTTGGCTCGAATCGACCAGTGGCTGACCAGTTCGCCTTGCCCAACCACATATGTGTGCATAATGTTTTCCATGTTTCTTTGTTAAAAAAAATATGTTTATGATCCTCAACATATAATCAATTGGCAAGATATATAGGTAATTTAATTTTAATAAGTCTGTTAAGACAAAGTTACTAAAGGAAAAGAACTGACTATTGTTTTTTCTTGCATGTCGGTCAAACTTGAAGGCAAGTTCTTGGTCAAACCTCTGGTTATACTAGATCAAATATAAGTAATGTAGCAAAAAATATTTATCACCCAGGTTAAAGTGCAATGGCAGCACTTTGGGCTGGAGGAGGCCACTTGGGAAGATGAACAGGTTATGAGGGAGACCTTTCTAGATCTATTTGTAGTACAAAAACATCGGGACAATGTTTAATCTGAGGGGGGCAAGATGTGATGTCCCCAGAATTTGTAAATAATTGTTCACTGCAGTAAAATAAAACTCGATATTATTATTATTATTTAAATTTATACACTCAATATTTTAATTAAGTTATGCATGAAACAAATGTTTGAGTGATAACAAATCTTGTGATTCTCACATGACAAGTAGTTAGGACAGGCAGTTACCTATCCCTAAGTACTTCCCTAATTATGAATTCTCCAAGAATGGAATCAAGAGGATATGGGTACTTGAGATGACCTAACAAGAAGGAAAAAGGAAAAAAAAGGATGTTTCCATGTTGATATGTTAGACGGTTCAGGAGCTAAGTTTGGTTGAGACCAGATAGCTGCATTTTCTTAGACTGATAAGTCTTACAGAAAAGAATCTATCATGTGAGCAACAACTTGAGTGGAGACTTTGGTCTGAAAGTGAGTCTCAAGATTGGGAGGAACCTGTCAACTTATAGTTCATTATGGTCCAGGAGGACAACAGTGGAAATATACAAAACCAAATAAGTATCTGGAACTCTGAAACATGAAATATGCTATCAAAGAATTCAACTCTGATTTTTTGTAGAAAGTAACGGATGGGTTATTATAGTAGAAGTTTTATCTAGAACTTTGAAAAAGCATAAGATATACAGTTAAAACTAAAAATCCAATTTTCTATTAAGAATAATAGATGAGTTATTACCATAGAAAATTTCATGTCAAACTCTAGATTTAATTTTCTTAAATATCCAACAGTAGGTACATAAATCTATTTAACAAAAGAACACAGAGGAAAGGAAAACTGTAAGCGAATCTACAAGATTCATTAAGTATAAATATTACAACATGAAGGATAGGCAAGTAAGGAACCCTTGTAAAAGAATACTGCTAGGGAACCTTCTGACGAGGTAAGAAACTTTTAGAAAAGAAATAGTAAGAAAGAAAACAGTATAGTTAGGAAAATACCCATGTGGGGTTCATGATCCGCTATTCCCTTTAACTATGAAATTATAGGGCAAAGACGACAGACTAAAGTATGTGGTAAATCTAGCCTTAAGGCACCTTGATAAAGAAGGAAACTCGAAAAATAATCACTTTATATGATAAGGTAAAATAACAAGAACAATTATATAAATACCATGCGGGAAGTTATCACCGAAAAACCCAGAAATATATTAAAGAGGTATATATGGAAACTGATACAATGTATATTATAGTATTATAATTAAAAGAAAACTCATGGTGAGGTTCGGTTAAACCCCAAAACCACAACAACATAATCATTTTGAATATAAATTTAACTATGAAGTAGAAGTAAACTCGCGCCAGTAAACCAAACATTAAGAAATTGGCCAACCAATTTAAACAAACTGGTCATATTTGAATAGACTGGTCAATCATGATAGAACTGAAAATGAATTTATGTGGAAAAACAAACCATGCCAGGAAATTCAAAAAAGCTAAATCATTCCTTTATAAATGATAATTAAACTTATAGGTTCTGAAACTCGAAGTATCAAAACCGTCTGACCATGAAATAACAATAATTAAATTACATCATATGTCAACATTTAAATTACATTATGAGTTTTCAAAGAATACCAGCATCATGTTCTGGTATGAAAACCCAGAACTGTAAATCGACATAATGACGAAAATATAGGAGCAGAGCCAAGGAAAAACAACAGATCGTTCCATAGTCAACTAAAACTTCAATATGGAACTCAAAATGCTCAGGCACTATTGACAAGAGCTTTAAACAATTCTATAACCGGCGAGATATGCTATTTAACCCATAAAAAAAACTACGAACTCTGCAACCAATATGTCTTTCACATTACCCGGAGGTTGGTAGCAACTTAGTGACTGAGAACCCGTTGTCCGGCACAACAAGGAAGGGATTTGACCTGGAGAGGCCATCCATCGCTACTGCAAACCCTTGGTGGACGCAAAACGCACAGAAGGATACTCTTAGAAAAGTAGAAGCTATAAAATGACTACAAAACCGAAAAAATGCTATAACAAAAGAATGACAGTATGTGTGAGGAAAATCCATGTGTGAAACCCTCCATGAGGAAGCTCTAGTGTTGTTTAAGGATTAAACACCCAACCTGTAACCATGTAGGTAAAGAATCTATACAAGGAAGGTAAAGACACGTCTGAACCGAGGAAGGGGCAAACGAGAGAGGAATCACAGAGTCATGTTGACAAGGTTTGCAGGTTCAGTCTCGGGTGACCTGGCTCCGACTGTCGACTCTTCAAAATATCCTAATGGCCTTCAGTGGATATGAGCATTGACATTGTAATTTCTTAAGCAAATGGTGAAAGACCATTTTCGTGAGTTTTGGCCTCTATTCCTATGAAAATTGTGTCTCGCGGTTTATGACAGTAGAGCTGTGATACTTGTCCTAGTTTCAATTCAGGGTTTTTGTCTAGGTCATGAACATTATCATTTCTTTTGCTTAATGTGGCTCCGAGTATCTTGCTCCTTCAGACGATGTTCTTATTTGGTTAGAAGTTGGACCAAAGGTCTCTATTTTCTTTTGGAATACTGTAACTTCTCTTTTTAAACTTATGGTTTACTATTTAAATTAAGTTACTTGCATGATTATGTCTGTTCCAGCCGAGGTCTCAGTTACATTGAAGGGTTGTATATTTTCCTTCTGAACTTTAATGTTTGAAGACTGATTTCTAGCTTCAGTTACTATAATTTAATCATTATCTCATGAAAGCCTCACAGAGGTCCTATAAGGCTCTTTTGTTTACTCACTGATTGTACTGAAACAATGTTAAGAACCTCCTTTCGCATTCTGTGGTTAAGATACTTTGTTTCATTAATTATTTCATTTCCTAAATGTTCAAAAGGTTTTAGCTTTCCCTTCCATAGCTGAAGGTAATCGTGTAGTTATATTACTTACAGTTCTCACCGGTTCTTACTAATAATGCAAGTTTTCCTACTGTTGTAATAAATTCAAAGATCAATTATCAAATATCCCAACTTTGGGATTTTTCTTGATCTAAAGTAGGATTGCACTCTTATCTTAATAATGCTAATGGTTCTCCGGAGTTAGTGGAACGAAGCTATTTATATATTTATTTGTTGTGGTCCATATAAAAGATATAGGCACTACTTTGAACTATGTATAGGTTCTCTGTCAAGGTTTTTCCTTTTACTGCCTGATTCATGCCTTAAGAATTATGATGTTATTTGGTTAATATTTCGTTTCATTCTAGTTTAGTAGTTCATATTTATCTCCTTAGTTTTGATTTCTAACTCGTTGTTACATGCTTCTTAACTTAAAACTTCCAACATATGCATGCACACGATTAATGTCATCTATAGATACTATTCATATGCTTATGTAGATTAAAATTTAGCATATCGATTCTATCATTAAGACATAATAATTATGATAATAGCCAAACAAAGTATTTCCATTTTAGAATTATCTCGCTAGCTGAACCGTTTGTAAACCTTTAATTCAATTTGCCTCCCAACCCTGAGACTTGTGCTACAACGCCCTCAGTCTCCCCCTGTGCTACTCGTTCCTTGTTATTTTCTTCAAGAATCTCAATCGTGAACAATAACAAGTATTTGGTCATGACCAGACTTGACTACTACTGTATCTGTCTGTCTTTACAACACGGTTCTCTCTTTCCTTTCCTCAAGTATTCTTCAACTCCCCTCCTTTCCCTAATCATAGATGCCCTCCATCCTCTTGATCTTTTGTGATAAATCTTTCATAGGAGTAGTTAGGTTTGGGTAAATATCCAACCTAACTATTTCTTAAGAACTTCTTCCATAACCCTTTTGACAAATATCTTCTCATGAAATTATATCAATTTATTTGCTAGCCAAATTTCCAGCACTAAATTTCTTTTAACAATTAAAATAGAATTTCTAATTACATTAGCTTAAATCAGTTCCAATTTGTTTTAACTTGTAGTAAAAATATATTCACATTCACGGAGGACATCACATCTCCCCCCCCTCAGATTGAACATCATCCCAATGTTCCTCTATGAGAAATAACCATGGATACACCTACCTCATGGCCAGCTCATCTTCCTAGGTGGCTTCTTTAGGCCCATAGTGCTACCACTAAATTTTAACTTGGGTGATAACTCATCTCTGCAACATTACTTCTCTCCAATTGAGTATACCCATTGGATCTACGAGGAATTCTTCTTCCGGTTCGAATTGATTGTCAAAATAAAAGAACTTTAGTCAAAGCCTGAAAAAAAACTCATTCAATTGTAAAACATCTTTTATATTTCCATGTGTGTGTGTGTATGTATATATATATATATATATAAGATAGATTTTTTTGAGATTTTCTACTTTTTTGACTCACCTGAATGTCCTTCTAGTTTATTATACGTCTAACATCATAAATATATCTCTTGAGTAAAGAAACATGAAAGCAATGTGTACACGAATATGACTGGGTAAAGCAATCTGGTATGCCACAAGCCTGATTCAAGCTAAAATTTGAAAAGAATCGTAGAATCGGGGTACTAGCGTAGCACATTCGGTCCATTGCAAGGTGCTTTTATTGGCTTTAACTCGTATGTACATGTGCTCCCCTAATCGAAACTCTCGGAAGCTCCTTTTCTGATCAACAAAGTTCTTTTTCCGATCTTGAGAAACCTTTAAAATAATTTGTACACTTTTCACCATCTCTTCCATCTCTTCCAACATATCTGGTCCGAACATTAGTTTGTCTTTTGGGCCGTTCCAACTCAAAGGAGTCCTGCTCTTACACCCATATAATACTTCAAATGGGCTCATCTATGAGGATGTATGGTACTCATTGTTGTAGGAAAATTCTACTAGGTGCAATTACTCCTCCCACTTAGATGGTTGTTGCATCACGTAGTCACTCAACATGTCTTCAACAACTTGATTTATTGTTTATGTCTACCCATCTGTCTCAAGATTATATGTGGTACTGAAATGTAGTTGAGTGCCTAAACACTCAAACAGATCCTTCCAAAAAGTTGACATAAATTTTAAATCTCGGTCAGAGATGATCATCTTGGGTAAGCCATGCAACTTAAAATTATTTTGTATAAAAATGTTAGCAATTTGTATTGCTTTATAAGTTGATTGTACGGGTATGAAATGAGCAGATTTTCTCAACTTATCTACTACCACCATCATAGTGTCGTTTAATTTTTTCGATTTAGGTAGTCCAATAATGAAATCAATAGATATTGACTCCCACTTCCATTCTGGAATAGGTAGTGGGTGAAGCACCCTTGTTCGGTGCTGGTGCATTGCTTTTACTTGATGGCATTCCAAACAACGTCCTAAATATTCTTCTAATTCCTTCTTCATACCAGGCCAAAAGAATTCCTTTCGAAGAGAAGAAATCATTTTCTATTATCATGGGTGTCTTGCGTAAGGGATTTTATGATATTCATCTAAGATTAAATATTTAAGAAATTTTTGGTTAGGTACATATAGTCTTTTTCTATAAATTAGCAACTTATTTGGAGTAACTTCATACCTCATTTGTTGTTCATGGTTGTTTTCCACTTTTGCTTGCTACCACAAATGTTTATATACCACATCTTGTGTGGTTGTTTCATGAATTTGCTCATGGAAGGTAGTGAGGGACTCATTAAAAGAGGTTTCGTATAAGAAATTTACCTTATGGCTTAGAGCAACTGCAACCCGGTTTTCTTCTCGCTTCAAGTGCCTGATTTCAAAATCAAGTTCGCGTAGGAAGTCAACCCAACAAGCTTTCCTAGCTTTTAATGTGCATTGTTTGAAATAGCTTGTCATTCTGTGATGATATGTTAAAAGCATAAATTTCTTGCCAAACAAGTAGTGTCCTGACATTTTCAAGGCATGAATTATTTCTGTTAACTCCAAGTCATACACAGAATACTTTTGCTCATATTCCTTGATCTTTCTTGACTAATAGGCTATAGCCCTACCCTCTTGCATTAGTACACCACCTACCCGCTCCTTGCTAGAATTCGTACATAATAAATATTCCTTACTAGGATTAGCAATACTCAAAGTTGGGGTAGTGGTGAGTAGATACTTAAGTTGGTCAAAACTCCTTTGATAGTCAGAGGTCCACCTAAAGGCTCTTCCTTTCTTTTGTAGAGAGGTAATAGGGTATGCTACCCTAGAAAAACCTTCCACAAATCGCCTATAATATCCAGCTAGACCCATGAATGATCTTATGTCCACCACATCCTTCGGTACTAGCCACTCCATAATGGTTTTTACTTTCTATGGATCTATCGTGATTCCCTTCTATTGGGTTGTGTTATATTCTTTCCACATAGTTAATAGGGGGTTTTAGGGGTACCCGTAACCCCACTTTCTAGGGTCCAGGGCAGCACCCCAGAAAATTTTGGTTTTGGGCCCTATGTTAGGTTGGGTGGACCCACCTATGGTTTTGTGCATGATTTTCGCACATGTTTTTTGGACGCGATGGTTTTCGGTCCATGGTATTGGATGCTTTGGCATGTATAAATATGTATTGTAACATTGAAAGGAAAATAATGAAAAATCAAGCTGGTAGTCCCGGTTTTGGAATGCAGGGGAAAATATCTGTACATATGTGTTTTTATGTGTTATTCTCTCGCATTGTTTATTTTTATGTGATTTAGAATTCGTATGCAGGTAATTTCTATATAGGGTTAAAACCTACATTTGGTATCAAAGTTGTTTTGGCTTCAAGGAGACGCCTTTGTTGTTGAGGGGTTTCGCTCGGGCCTGTGGTAGATCCTTTTCAGTGGGAGATCTGTGAGATCGATTCTGGTGGTGAAAGAAGATGGCGAGTAGCGGAAAGATAGAGATTGAGAAGTTTAATGGTCAGAGTTTTGAGTTGTGGAAACTCAAGATGGAGGATCTGTTGCTGGATAAAGATGAGTGGATCACGGTACATCTAGGTACTAAACCAACGGGAGTGACTAATGAAGAATGGAAGAAGCTGGATCGGAAGGCAAAGAGCACAATACCATTGTGTGTCTCAGATTTAGTATTGCTGAATGTATCAGGGGAAGATATAGTGAAGGCTCTGTGGGACAAGTTAGGGACTTTGTACCAATCTAAGTCTTTGGTGAATAAACTATTCTTGCGGAAAATGTTGTATAACCTGAGGATGAAAGATGCAAACTCGGTGATAGAGAATCTGAATGTGTTTAACGCTGTGGTAAGTCAGTTATCATCTGTTGATATTAAAATTTCAGATGAAGATAAGTGCATCAGTCTATTGTGTTCTCTACCAGATTCGTGGGATAGTTTGGTTATTGCAATAGGTAGCAATGCAACTGCTTTGCAGTTTGATGAAATAGTCTCATCCTTGCTGACGGAGGAGATGAGATGGAAAAATATGGAGAGCCAGAATGGTGATGCCTTGTCTGTATGAGGACGGTCCTAGAATATAAATATAAATAAGTCATCGAGTGGGATATATAACTCTATAGGGAGATCTAAATCTCCAGGAAAACCTGTAAAGGTGGTGTGCTGGAAATGTGGAAAGGAAGGGCACTTCAAAATGTGAATCTAAAGCTCCTGATAAAGGAAATGGATCTGATGATGCTCCTTCTGCAGAGGTGAAAACCACCTCAGATGAAGGTGGTGATGTGTACTTGGCTTCTTCAAGTACACATTTAGATCATGAGGCATGGTTAATTGACTCAAGTGCATCCTTTCACTTCACTCCCCATAGAGAGTGGTTCTGCGAGTATGAGAAATATGATGGTGGTGATGTCTTCTTAGGAGATGATAAGAAGGCTAGAATCATTGGTCATGGAAAAGTACAGTTGAAGTTGCAAGGTGGAAGGGTTAGAACCCTTCTGGGTGTTCTGCATATTCTTGCATTGGGCAGAAATTTTATTTATGTAAGCAAGTTGGATGATGCAGGTGTAAAGCCAGTGTTTGAGAAGGATACCTGCAAGATGGTTCGAGGAGCACCAGTATTGATGCGGGGAGTTCGGATTGGAACTCTGTACAAGCTGCAAGGTAGCACTGTTGTTGATGGGTGCAATAGTTCTATGGTTCCTGAAAATGGACCAGAAAATCTAGTGGTCTCTGGAGAGAAGACCATGTTGTGGCATCAAAGGCTTGGACATATTGGAGAGAAGGGCCTTCGAATACTTCATGGTAAAGGTATGGTAGAAGGTATGAGTAATAGCTCTCTGGATTTTGATTTCTGTGAAAATTGTGTATTTGGGAAGCAGAATCGGGCGAGTTTCCCCTCTGGTGGTAAGAGGACGAAACAAATATTAGAGTTTGTGCACAGTGATGTGTTTCGACCTGTGAAGGTTCCATCACTAGGTAAGTCTATGTACTATGTATCATTTATATATGACTTATCAAGGAATACATGGATATATTTCCTTAAGAAGAAATCTGAAGTCTTTGATAAGTTTAAAGAATTTAAGGCTCTCGTGGAAAATGAGACAAAGAAGAAGATAATGGTGTTGAGGGAAGATAATGGTGGAGAATTCTGTAGCAAGGAATTTGAAGAATTGTGTAAGAAGTGTGGTATAGCACGGCAGAAGAATACTCCATATACACCTCAAAAAAATGGAGTCGCAGAAAGAATGAACAAAACATTGATGGAAAGGGAAAGAAGCATGCTCAGTGGTATCAGGTTAGGATAGGAATTCTGGGTAGAGGTGGTGGATACTGCATGTTACTTGGTCAACAGGTCACCTTCATCAGCATTGGAGGATAAGACTCCACAAGAAATATGGACTGGTAAGAGACCCTCTCTTTCACATATGAGGGTATTTGGATGTGATGCATATGTACATGTTCCAAAGGAGAAATGAACCAAGTTGGATAGTAAATCTGAAAAGTGCATCTTTATTGGGTATAAGGATGGTTTAAAGGGTTATAAGCTTTTGATCCTAGTCACACAGAAGGCTGTGTACATTGGAGATGTGGTGTTTAGAGAGGTGAAATATGTTATCAAATATGAAGTCCAACCAAAGGAACCTGTGAAGATAGAGTTTGAACTTAAGGAGGAAGAATCAGACTCTCTAGCAGAGGAGGAATCAGAAGATGAAGAGCCACAAACTCCGGCTGTGAGAAGATCAGTTCGAGAAAGAAGGCATCTAGAAAGGTATAGTCCATCTGCTTTCTGTTCAACTTTTGATTTGTCTGTTATTGATGATGATCCCAGAACTGTGAAGGAAGTAGTGGATTCAGAGGATGGCAAACTCTAGAAAGAGGCCATGGTTGATGAAATGACATCTTTGCACAAAAATGAGGCTTGGAATCTGGTGGAGTTGCCCGTTGGAAGGAAACCCATTGGTAGCAAATGGGTGTTCAAGAAGAAGACAAATTCAAAAGGGAAGGTGGAGAAATACAAAGCTCGGTTGTTAGAAAAAGGTTACTCCTAGGTGCTGCGAATTGATTTTGGTGATATTTTTTCTCCCGTTGCCAAGGTAACTTCTATTAGATTACTTTTATCTGTTGTTGCTGCTTTTGATTTTGAGGTAGAACAGATGGATGTGAAGACAACATTTCTTCACGAGGATTTGGAAGAGGAAATCTAC